>JAZKJV010000788.1:585764-848602 GCA_037367405.1 Ottelia alismoides
TGTGAGCAGCGGGGACTCTACAGACTGGTCCAACCTCCTCATGTTGGCGTTTCTACTATACCTACTGGACCAGTCTCACCATATATGTGGCACCTTCGTTTTGGCCACCTTCCTCTCCAGAAGCTGTCATGTTCTCCCTCAAATTTTCGCGAGATCCTCCTTCCAGTATGAGGCATGCCAGCCTCGGAAGCATCATCGTTCCTTCTTTCCATCCCGTCAGAGTCGGAGCAGTTCTCGGTTATTTGAGCTCCTTCATTTAGATATCTGGGTTTCAAGTCGTGTTCTTGATCACAAGGGACACTGTTTTTATCTTGTTGTTGTCGATGATTTTTCTAACCTTTCATGGGTCTTTTTATTGAAGAATAAGTCTGAGGTTGAATATGTGATCAAATCTTTTATTAATGAGATAAGAATATTTTTTCTGCCAGTATCAAATATATATGAGACCTGCTATGCTTTATGGTTCTGAATGTTGGCCTGTGAACCATAGACATGTGCAGAGAATGGATGTAGCAGAAATGAAAATGCTAAGATGGATGTGTGGACATACACGTAAAGATCGGATTGGAATTGATGCAATCAGAAAGAAAGTTTGGTGTAGCTCCGATCGAGGATAAGATGCGAGAAAACCGCTTAAGATGGTTTGGTCATTTGCAAAGAAAGTCAACTGATACATCGGTTAGGAGATGCGAGTGTTGGGATGTTGAGCCGGCTAAGAGAGGGCGAGGAGGGCCCAAGAAGTGTTGGAAAGAGACTATACGAAGGGATCTTAGTTTTTTGGATATAAGTCCGAGATTGACCCAAGATAGATCTGAATGGAGGCGAAAAATCCATGTAGCCAACCCTACTTAATTGTGGGAAAAGGCTTTGTTGTTGTTGTTGTTGTGTCAAATATATTCGTTCTGATAATGCTTTAAAGTTCTGCACTTTACAGCTTTCTGATTTTCTTAGATCTCTTGGCATTGTTCACCAGACCTCATGTGCCTATACATCCCAACAGAACGGTGTCGCTAAGCATAAACACCGTCACTTGATGTGACCCGAGTATTGTTGATACGGAGTCGTGCTCCTCATGCTTACTGGGGAAATGGCCTCACGGCTTGCTATCGGGTCAACCGCATGCCTTCGTATTTTGGGAGAGAAGTTTCCTTTCTCGATTGCGTTTTTCGAGAAGGATCTTTTCTCTCTTGCACCTCATATGTTCTTTTCAGTTGCTTTTGTTCGTGATGTTTCTCCAGGTCGTGACAAGCTCTCTCCCAGAGTTGTCAAGTGCATTTTTGTCGGCTACTATCATACCCAAAAGGGGTATCGTTGCTTTGATCCTCTCAAGCGGAAATAATTTGTGAGTGTTGATATTACTTTCTTTGAGTATGTCATGTATTTTTCTCCTACATGCGACAGACTAGAACCGTCCGACTCTAACGATGAGATCTACATGCCTCCACCTCCTACTGTCGTACCACCACCTCCTCTACACCTGCTTTACCACCACCTCCACCACTATGGCCACTACTACCTACACCTACTCCTGCCTCTACACCTGGTCCTGTAGCTCCACCTCATAATGTGACTCGATTTTTTGCCACGTGTTTTTACTCGCATGTCTCGCTCGCTTTCCCCCTGCTCACAGGCCTTTCCCATCATTCAGCAAGCCTCGGGTATGTAATGAGCACGTTATTTCTACTGATAGCACTACCGAGTTGTCTGTACAGCAGATTTCCATACAGAATGAGCAGGTACCCTTGGCAGATGATCTTGATGTGCTGATTGCTCCGCACAAGATGAAACGTAGGTGTGCTACTTATCCTCTTGTAGAAGGTCTCCTTGAGCAGACTATCAGAGGATTTCAGAAGGTTTACCTTAGTACTGTCAGCCGTGGAGATACCACAGCACATGCATATCAGGGAGGCTATTCATGACAGTCAGTAGAGATTAGTCATGGAAGAGGAGATGGTTGCAATACAGTCACGTGGTATGTGGAGTCTTGTTTCTGCTCCAGTTGGCTCGTCCGTTGTAGGATGCAAATGGGTGTTCATTGTGAAACACCATGTAGATGGCAGTGTGGATCGCTATAAGGCGAGACTTGTGGCACGTGGGTTCACCCATACATATGGGGTGGACTATCAGGATACTTTCTCTCCAGTTGCTAGACATTCTACTCTGTGCATTCTACTTTTTGTTGTTGTGACCATAGATGTCAAGGCGCATACGCACGCTTAGGCGCGCGTGCGCCTAGAAAGAACGCCTTGCTTTTATAGAAAATGGCGTACGTCTTGGGTCGCCTGGGCGCCAAGGCGTGCCTGTACGCCTAGGCGACTATTTTTTTATGCGTACTACACATATATCGTATTTTGAAAATGCGTTATACATAGTGCATTTACAAAACGCGATATGCGTATCTCCAAAATGCGACATGCGCTTTAAAAATAAAAAATGATGTCACATTTGAGACATGCGACATCCATTTGCTTTAAATAACTATATGTCGCATGTCTCAAATGCGATACGTAGGACACAATTTGGAAAACGTCTAAGCGCGCCTAGGCATACAAGCGCCCAGGTTTAACGCATTGTCGCCTTAATAACCATGGTTGTGACACGAGATTGACCCCTTTACCAGCCTTGATGTGAAGAATGCCTTCCTCTATGCTGATCTATAGGAGGACGTCTACATACAACAGCCACCTGGGTTTGCTATTGAGGAGGAGTGTCAGAAGGTTTGTTGGCTTCATAAGGCTATCTATGACCTTTAGCAGAGTCCAAGAGCATGGTTTTAGATGCTCTCGGACTTGATAGAGCAGCATGGGTTTGTGCGATCGACTGCAGATCGCTCTTTGTTTGTGCACATGACCCAGAGAGGTACTATTGTCATTCTTGTTTACGTTGATGATATTATTGTTATAGGGGATGATGAGCAGGGTATTCAGAGTACCAAGGACTTCCTCGATCAACTGTTTGTGATCAAGGACCTTGGTAATTTACATTACTTCCTTGGACTAGAATTTGCCTGGAGCCAGCGAGGTCTTATGATGACCAAGAGGACGTATGTTACAGACCTTCTTTCAGAGACATGCATAGCAGATTGCAGACCTTCCACTACTCCTATTGACCCAAGCATGAAGCTATATGATGATGACACTGAGGAGGTCGTTAAGAGGAGGTACAAGGAGCTTGTTGGTGAAGGCGCGACGAGGTACTCCTTCCCTCCTGGCTGCGAGAGAGAACGAGATAGAGAGATAGATGAAGAAGGGAGTGATAGATTGGAGGGGGGCTCCCGATCGGAGAGTTTTTTGTGCGATGGCATTCCCCTCCCCGTGGGAGGTTATTTATAGGGCGTAAACCCTCGCCACGTCTGCCCCCCATCCTTTACGCCCCTAGCGGTTAGGGTCTCTGTAAAAACCCGGCATCGCCGCAATCGCTGGAGGCGGTTGCTTGACCACGTCGGTCACGGAGACCATTATACATCTCCCACTTGATCGATGTGGTCAAAACATATATGCTCCCACTATCCATGTAGTATATATATGGAGATTTATCATATGAGGATCATTATATATGAAACCTCTTCCTTGACTCATTCCAGAGTCCCATTAAACCAACATGTTTAATGTATGTTCCTGTTGTTATTCCCTTGATTAGGGAATCAGCCAACTTGTCACTGGTAGGTATGTAGGTTACCGCGATTTTCTTACTTCCCCACTATATCTTGTATATAGTGATATTGGATCTCAGTGTGTTTTCCTTTAGAACTATTAGCCCCACTATTAATCAAGCTTATCGCAGCTTGATTGTCACAATATATTTCAATTGGCCCTTTGACCAATTCGAGACTTAGATTCTCTAGAAAACGCCTGATCTATACAGCATGAGTGGTATCCATGCTACATGCAATGTACTCAGCATCTTGTGTATGTCGAGATAAACATCCTTGTTTCTTGCTACCCCAAGAAACGACTGCACCACCAAACATGAACATGTAACCCGATGTGGATTTTCTATCATCAACATCCCCCTCCGAAATCGGCATCGTAGTATCCTACCACTTCAAGCGAATCTGCTTGATACATAAGTTTCAGATGTGCGGTTCCTTTCAGATATCGAAGAATCCTCTTTACAAGTTCCCAATGTGTTGGACCAGGATTGCTTTGATATTTACTGACTAAGTTTACTGCATAAGCTAAATCAGGTCGAGTACACATCATTGCATACATTAGACTTCCCACCGCTTATGCATATGGTACATCTAAAGGTTTCTGCCCCTTTCCGGGACACTGGCTCTTGTTGAGTTTCTTTCCCACTACATGTAGTATTGGAGCTGGGGTGCTATTCTGCATTCCAAATCTCCGTAATATAGTATGCAAATATCTTTCTTGAGTAAGGTTCAATGTCCTTGAGTCCCTAACTCTTGTTATTTATATTCTAAGAACATAGGATGCTTCGGCAGTGTCCTTCATCTCAAATTCATTGCTCAATTTTTGTTTGATTTCATTGAGCATTTTGTATGTTATTACCTGCAAGAAGAATGTCATCCACATACAATGACATGATTGCAAACATGCTCCCACTCTTCATGACATACACACGGTTATTCAATTTATTTACAACAAAATCAAATTGGATAACTTTATCATGGAATTTGAGATACCATTGCTGTGAAGACTGCTTCAAGCCATATAATGACTTTCTTAACTTGTAAACCCTTTTCTCCTAACCTTAAAACCTGAGAGCCATCAGGTTGTCGTATATAAATCTCCTCTAATTCTCCATTAAGGAAGGCTATCTTCACATCCATTTAGAACAATTCCAAATTCATATATGCGACTATGGCTAAGATCATCCGAATGGATGCAAATTTAGTTATTGGAGAGTAGGTTTCCTGGAAATCTATTCCAGCTTGCTGAGTATAAACCTTGTCAACTAATCTTGCTATGTATTTATCAACAGTACTATCAATTTGATACTTCTTCTTGAATACCCACTTACATCCTATGGATTGCCTATCTTCTGCTAACTCCCATACACCGTTTTGCTCGATTGAGTCCAACTCATCCCTCATGACGGTTGTACATGATTCTGACTCAGACGAAGCCATAGCTTTATCAAAGGACATGGATATGTACAATTCGCGACATCCTCATCCACGATGTAACACGATGCCTCACATCCATAGAAATTGTAATCCTCCATCCACACGTGCCGTGTTCTGGGTCTCTTATTGCCGATTATAATCATGGGTTGTGTGGGTTCACCCACTTCCTATGAGGATCATCATGCTCCATAGGTTCATTCTCTATATTTGGATGATTAAATGTCATCTCCAAGTTCTTCTCTAATGCTTAAGTCGTCTTCATTGTCCTGTAGGACAATCAGATGATCTGATTCCTCTACTTCGTGCTCTTTTCTTGATGATTTTCAAGAGAAGTTGCATCACGACTTTTAGTTAAACCTTTAGATTCATGGAAGAACCTATATCCTTTAGAATTCTGACTATAACTAATAAATTTGCACTTCAATGTCCTAAAGTCTAGCTTGTCCCTAAGCTGACTCGGTACCAGAATATGTGCAACACATCACCATTTCCGGAGATGGTACAATTCGGGCTTTCTGCCATTCCATATTTCATATGGCATTGATTCTACGGACTTGGTGGGAATCCTATTCTGTATGTAGTTCGTAGTCAACACTGCCTCTCCCCAGAATTTCATGGAGAGTCCTGAGTGTGAAAGCATACACCTTACTCCATTCATCAAGGTTCGATTCTTTCTTTCTGCTACACCATTCTGTTGTGATGTATAGGGCATTGTAGTCTACCTACGAATGCCTGTCTGAATGCAGTAATCCTCAAACTCCTTTGAGGTATATTCCCTACCTCTATCTGTCCTAAGGGTCTTGATTGGTTTTCTCAATCTTGTCTCCACTTCCGTCTTATATCTCTTAAATATTTCAAGTATTTCCGACTTTCTTCCTAAGAGATAGACATAGGAGAACTTTGAGTAATCATCAATGAATGTCATAAAGTAGTCCTTATTACTATGTGTGTTGACACTCAGTGGTCCACATATGTCTGAATGTATCAAACCTAATAACTATGTTGATCGAATTTCGGTTGAGAAGGGTATTCTCGTCATTTTATCGGTTAGATAGTGTGAAAGCATACACCTTACTCCATTCATCAAGGTTCGATTCTTTCTTTCTGCTACACCATTCTGTTGTGATGTATAGGGCATTGTAGTCTACCTACGAATGCCTGTCTGAATGCAGTAATCCTCAAACTCCTTTGAGGTATATTCCCTACCTCTATCTGTCCTAAGGGTCTTGATTGGTTTTCTCAATCTTGTCTCCACTTCCGTCTTATATCTCTTAAATATTTCAAGTATTTCCGACTTTCTTCCTAAGAGATAGACATAGGAGAACTTTGAGTAATCATCAATGAATGTCATAAAGTAGTCCTTATTACTATGTGTGTTGACACTCAGTGGTCCACATATGTCTGAATGTATCAAACCTAATAACTATGTTGATCGAATTTCGGTTGAGAAGGGTATTCTCGTCATTTTATCGGTTAGATAGTGTTCGCAGGGCAATGTCCTTGCACCCGTGATCTTAGGCAACACAGTTGCCTTCGTCATTTGATCCATCTTAGAATTTCCTAGATGACCTAGTCTCATGTGTCACAAGTCATAGTCAGACAAACAACATAAGGAATACTCAGAAGAGATATTCATTGATTCACTAGAGTTTATTACAGGATGGCAAAGCAGGTCATGCTCGGGCACAAACTTTCCCATCGCATAAAACTTCTTATTCTTACCTATAGATACACACTTGTTATAAAAGTGGACTTCGAAATCCTTCTTGAGCAGCACTGGGACAAAGATCAGGTTCCTGCGTATCCTTGGGGCATATAGTATACCATTCAGTACCATAACGTTATCCCCCAGGTTAAGCCTGTATGTCCCAAACCTTCTACATTCAGGTAGGTGTTGTTTCCCATGTAGATCCTCTGCTCTCCTTTGCACAGCTCCTTGAAGTCCACCAGGCCCTCCTTCGTCTTTGTGATGTGTGTGGTTGCTCCAGAGTTGATCTACCATCCGTCATTGTCCGTGACGACGAAGTTGCATTCCACGACAGCTGCGAACTCAATCCTTTTTTTGCCTTTATTTTCATGAATTTTAGAATTTCCTGACTTCTTCTTGTTGGGGCAATTGACCTTGAAATGATCATATTTGCCGCAACCGTAGCATGAGTCGCGTGGATATTTCCCACTTTTTCCTTTGAAATTCGCTTTGGAGGGTCCCAACCTTTTATTCACGTGCATGACATTTGCTTCTTCTTCTTCCTTGACCTCAAAGATCCCAGCTTTCGATCTTTTGTTTAGAGATGTCCTGCTCAATTGCCAGCTGTGCAGGCAGGTCCGTCACAGGCTTAATGTTATCATTCATTTTCAAAGATGTGGCAACCATGTCGAATGACGGTGGGAGACTTCCTAGTATGGCTGCGATCTGCATCCTCTCCAGAATTGTGCAATCAGTAGCCGTTAGATCATTGGCCATCACGATCATCTTGTTCACGTACTCAAGGACGCTTTCAGATTCCTTCATTCTACACGAATTATACTTGTGTAGAAGAAGCTGGACTGTCACTTCCGACTTGGAGTGATATTTCTCCTTAACCACGGTCCAGAGCTCGTAAGTTGATTCGCATGTCTCAAAGACTTGAATCAGGTTCAAATCCATGTGGGTCAGCATGAAGCTCCTAGCCCTATTATCTGTTTTCTCCCACTGTTCGCGGGACCTAATTTCCTCCATAGTTGGATTTTCAGATAAGGTTGGGTCGGGTTTGTCTATGATGGAGTGTATGCTATCGTGCAACATGCCATAGTAGATTTTTCTACTCCACAACTCATAATAGTACCGCTAAGGTACTCACTTTTTCCCACCTCAGTGGCAGTTGTCTTGCTTGTCATTTTGGATTTGATGAATAAATGTAAGTTGGTATGAGATTAAGCAAATTTAATGAAGGTACTTGGTGATTTGAAAACTTATTGACAATTAAAAGACTAACTTGCAATATTACAAAAAGTAATAAATATAGCTAGCTCTAATTTTTATCTTAATGTAAAACAAAACAACAAACAAGTTCTATAACAATCAGAGATTCGTGATTAAAAAAATGTGATGGCTATAGACGAAAGAGTAAGATAAAACTATGTTAATAACCACGTTAACGGTTAATGATAGTTAATAAAAGACCTTTTTTAACTACAAAGAAACACAATCAATAGCAAATAACAAAACTAAGATAATGTTGGTATAAGATGAGATTTAAACACCAAATTAAGTTTTTTTAAACAAAACTTGATAGGGTTGTCTTAAACAAAGTATTAATTACATAAGCTATCAGTTTTTCAAAGAACTTTTGAGATTAAAAAAATAATCTTAATCAAAAAAACTTTACAACTTACAATTAGACAAGTTTTTTTGCACTATAACAGTTAAAAAAACTGTCTTAAATTTTAATATACAACCAAAAAAAACTTAATACAGTTTTTTTAAATGTAAATGATCTAAATCCTCCTTTTAAAAAAACGTGTAAGCTAATTGAGTGGCAGGAAATTAAGAATTAGAAAATTGGACCCTAAAGTCAAAGCCGAAACTTGATGGCAAGGGCGAATCAAAACAAAAGAATCACGTGACCAATAAAAAAATAGAAACTTGTGACCTCAAAAGGAACAAGAACAGCCACTAATAAAAAAACCCGTGCTACGACCCGTTAGGGTTTTGTAGTTCGTCAATGGAGGAGCGGCCGCCGCCTCGGAAGTGGGATGATTTCCAGGCCTGACATATCCTTTGCCGTGAACAAAGTGAGTCAGTTTATGGAGCAGCCCAGACAGGCAAATATGGATGCAGTCCATATGATTCTGAGGTATTTGAAGACTTCACCAGGTACGTGACTTCTGTTCAGCAGAGATACATACCTTTCAGTTACGACATATGCAGATGCAGATTATGCTAGTTGTCCAAAGGATAGGAAGTCTACTTCAGGTTTTGTTGTGTTCATAGGGAATTCCCTGGTTTCTTGGAAGAGCAAGAAGCATACCGTGATTGCCAGATCAAGTGATGAGTCAGAATACAACAAGGCCTCAAATGTCGGATTTCGGTTTCGTTTCGGTAAGCCCAGAAAAGGAATTTCGGTGGAATTTCGGTGGAATTTCGGTGAAATGGCTGGAAATTGGGAAAATGAATTGAAAACTCATTTTTTTCAAATTTTAAGATTTCTAATGTTGTTTAATCAATAAAAGAGACATAAATACAAGTTTTTTTGCTTATAATAAGATGTTATAATGTTCAATGCCTTAAAATAATGATTTCGGTCATCATATCGATGACTGTCCAGAGTGAAATTTCATATTTCACAGTTAAATTTTGGCATTCAATTTTTCTGTCAATTCTCAAAAGAATAATAATACTTTTATTTAAAAGTAAACTAAGACACACAAACACGAATATTTTAACATGTATGCCAAAATAAATGCATAGCAGGGCTTGTGATCGTAAAATGTATGTTATACGAGACACAAACAAATTAATTAACACCAAGAAATTGTGTAGCATTCATAAGCACAACCTACGTCCAGCCTAATAGTAGAAAAATAGTTACAGTGAAAGACTTGGAAGGTTGTTACCAACCTACCACACGTACAGACAAGTTGGCCTAGGAAAAGATAACAAGATGGTTATATAAAGATTCTAACTATGAAGATTCTGAACTCTGAAGTTAGCATTCAAAGATGAAAAAAATACATATTTGCCATCTCGAAGTATGTTAAAGAAAGATGTTTTATGAAAAAATATGGTAAAATACTTACCTTGCTTGGAATTTGGAAACTTGGCTCTCCAAGACTTAAGTTGGGTTGTGAATTGTGACTTGTGAAGTTGTGAGATGGAATGAGAACATATGCATTATATTTATTGGCTTTAAAGAGGACCCTAAATGGCCTTATTTATTACAATGGTGGTTGGAATAGTGGCTTATATTGCAATGGTGGTTGAAATAGTGACCTATATATTTCATTTAGTGGCCAAATAGTGCCTATGAATATCAATAAGTGGCCTAGGCATGACATATGGAGACTTAGAACAATTTCAATCGAAATGGACCGAAATGAACCGAAATTCCACCGAAATTCCACCGAAATCCGAGAAAACTGTGAACAATTTCCACCGAAATGGACCGAAATGAACCGAAATGGACCGAAATGACCGAAATTCGACCGAAATTTCGGCCGAAATCCTGGAAACCGATATTATGCATGGTTTCGATATCGGTATCGCTACGAAACCGAATTTCGACCGAATTTCGGTCGAAATTCGCCGAAATTTAAGGCCATGTAATACAAGGCCATGACGCAGGCTAGTACGGAGATGATGTGGGTCAAATCTGTTCTTACTGACCTGACTATAGAGGTGCCTCTTCCCATGCACCTCCAATGTGACAATCAGGTTGCTCTTTCCATTGTCAACAACTCAGCTTTTCATGAGAGGACCAACCACGTCGAGGTGGATTGTCACTACACTCGTGACATGGTACAGAAGGGTCTTATTGCCACTACTCATGTCAGCTCTGGAGATCAGACAATAGATGTTTTTACTAAGGCCCTAGCCAGAGGGCCTTATCATATGTGTTGTTCCTAACTGATCCTTATTGATATCTATGCTCCAGCTTAAGGGGGAATGTTGAGCTATTTCCTATCTTTTGTATTGTTTTCTTTTTATATATATTTATTATGTCTTCTTCATGTAATTTGCCCAATAGGTTCCTCTCTTATATAAGAGAACCTAAAGGCCTCTCATTTTTGCAATCAATTCATTTTCCTTCTACAAACTCAAATGCTTAGAACATACCTAGGGTGTGCTGGATGATGGAGGAGGCGCATGAACATGAGGTCGGCGCTGGTAATCCTGCGAAAAGAAGGTAGGTGTGGCAGGCAGTGGAGGTGGTGTTGGAGGTGTTGGAGGAGGTGGTGGATGTGCTAGAGGTGGTGTAGTGGAGCTTGGAGTAAACGAAATCAGAGGTAGAGGCATGTATACCACTTCTCCATTGTCCGAAGGAATGAGCTTGTCACCTGTAGGAGAGAAATACATAATCGACTCAAAGAAGGTGACATCTGTAGTAACATAATACCTTTGTCAAACATGGTCAAAGCAACGGTATCCCTTTTGGGTCCTTGAATACCCAACAAAAACACACTTGACGGCTCTAAGCGAGAGTTTGTCAGGACCTGGAGACATCTGATGAACAAAAGAATCGACCCAAAAACACGAGGCATAAGAGAGAAAGATATGTTTCGGGAAACTCAATCAAGAACATGATCTTCTCCCCCTGGACCGATGAGGGCATGCGATTCACCAGGTAGCAAGCATTTAGAACCGTATCCCCCCAATACGAATAAGGAGCACGATTCTGGATTAAGAGAGTCCTGGTAACATCCAAAAGGTGGCGATGTTTTCATTCAACCACCCCATTCTGTTGAGACTTATAAGCACAAGATGTCTGATGCACAATACCATAGGTTCTGAGAAATTGAAAGAGTTAAGTACTGCAAAATTCTAATAAATTATCTGAACGAAAATATTTGCAGAGAAAACACTCCTGATCTTGTTAATAAAAGACTGAATAACATGACCAGCATCAGACTTGTTCTTAAGAAGAAAGATCCATGACAATCTTGAAAACTCATCGACATCAACAAGATAAAACCTATGCCCATGATGGTCTGGGACTCGACTTGGACTTCAAATATCTAAATGAATTAACTCAAAAAGACTATAAGTACTTCGATCTTGACGACTCTGGAATGTAGACCGATGATGCTTCCCAAGCTAGCAGGCCTCATACTTAAAAGTAGAGCAAGGAGAAATCTGTGGAAGAACGTGACAGCTTTTGCAGAGGAAGATGACCAAATCGAAGATGCCACACATAGGGAGAAACGGATCCCATGCGAAGAGAATAAGCATCGGCACATGGGGATTGTACCAGTCTATAGAGATCTCCTTGCTCATGGCCATATCCAATCACCATGCACGTAAGAATGTCCTGAAACACAAGAGCAAAAGGATAAAATATGGCATGACAATGTAAATCCTTGGTGATTTGACTAATGAACAGTAAATTCTTAGAAAATCCAGGAGCGTAAAGAACATTCTGAAGTCGCATTGCGGGAGTTAACTGCACATTCCCCTGATCAATGATGGGAGGGTGTGTCCCATCCTCTATTACTATCGATCTCCCTGACTGAGTCGGACTGTAAGTACTAAACTATCATCTGCACCACAAAGATGACAGGATGCTCCTGAATCCATAATCCATTCTGACAAATCTGCCCTGTATTAGCTAGTAAGAGTACATGTTATACCTAGTGTGGACGTTGATGCTGAAGCAGCTACCTCTGAGGATCTTGAAGGAGAACTGGTTCACCCATGAGCAGGCATAATCTCCCTGAGCCACGCTACAAGTTCATCAAATCTCTGATCAGATGCAGGTGATGGACTCCCAATTGTTGAGTCAGCTCTGCAAACCGTGCTGAAGTAGGAAAGCCATGCTTAGAATAGCATGTTTCCTCAGAGTAGCCTGACTTATGGCAGTAGGTGCATGGCTGACGAGGTCGACTACCCCCTCCCCTGCTACGATTACCTCGACCATGGTATTGCATAGGGCTCCCCTTAGCACGGGAGGCAACCATAGCTGAAGAGGTCTGAGACTACTGAATACCACCATAAGATATAGAGAGCCTGCTTAATTTGCGATATGCCTCCTCTATTGGAGGTATGGTGGCATCAGTAAGGATCTGCGCTCGAATAGTGTCATACTCGGGATCAAGAACTGCTAGAAAAACTCCGGTCATCACCGAGTCTCTGTACGCCTTGAGCTGCTTTGGGCGGTCAAGGGAATGAAAACATGAAGCTTTTCAAACATACCCCTTAGAGAAGTGTAAGGGGTATGGAGAGGATGATCATTTTGCTTTGACGTGAAGATATCGTGTTGAAGTTGCAATATCTTCGACTCATTTGTCGCCGAAGAGTACGTAGTGGCGAGAATGTCCCACATATCTTTTGTAGTAGGCTGACTCAGTATATCGTTGGCTATCTTCATTGATATAGTCGCAGATGGATACATGCGCGCATATGCGTCATCTGCCTCCCATGAGGCATTAACCCCAGTCTCGTCACTTGGATCCTCCTTTGTGAGGATGTGCTTCTTGTAATTACACTACATCAGGCTCATGAATTGCATGACCCATAGTCCATAGTTCGTTCCATCCATCTTTAAGATGGGTGTTAGACCTTTGTGGACACCCGGGGATGAAACATCTGCTTTGTTGTTTGACATGATGGCAACAATATCCAAGACTAGGTCTGCAAGCTGTACTACTTGCGTCTACACTGACATATGATGGGATGGTTGTGGGTGTAGACTCATACCTCAATCTCTCCCATCCTTTGGAGCCCCCTTTGGGTAACTAGGGTGATTTTAGATGACCAAATCACACCCTAGATACCCAGAAGCGGAACTAACATGTGACAGAGCCCGCAGGAGGCGACACGGGCTGTGGGAACGGGGGTGGCACCAGCCTGATCGGTGGCGGAGTGCCTGACGACAGTGACACAGACGATTGTTCTTGGTCTGGGGTGGAGACGACGGTTGCTGCTGTTGTCCGGTTGCGCAACGGCAGCTGGATCGCCGGTTATGCAGAGAGGGCCGCTGGCGGCGGTGGCGATGCTCGGACGTGCTGGGGTTTAGGTGGGGTGGGCTTTGTAGGGCATAGGCTTCGGTCTAGGACCGTCGTTCTGATACCATGTGGAAAGGCGTGAAATGAAAAGTTGTATTTCATCGTAGCCCTAGAGCTCTCTTATATAGGAGAAAAGCTCTAAGGAAAAATTACATAAAGTAGACAGAAGAAATAAGAAACTACAAGGTAAAGATAATGAGATATAAATATCTCAACACCCTCAAAGGGCTTCTTCTATTGAAGTTTCTCATTTGACACAATGTGTGTGTGGCTTCTTATATAGCCCCCACTGACTCTCCAATTCCCACAACTAATAGATGTGGGACTAAACCACTGGATGTGGTTATTGGACCCTGGAGGGATCCAATTACCCATCACTACAAGTGACGCATATACTCCAACATGGTCGGGGCTGCATGGATTTTTTGCCTCCATGCAGAAATCTAAATGTTTGCTTAAATCCATGTGAAAAGACCCGACTGTCTTGAGGCAAATTTCTAAATAGTGTTTTTTCAACTCCTATCTGCTCTTTGATTGTTTTTCTCAACGAAGAAAACATTCAAAGAAATTTTGTATATTCTCTCTCCAGTTCTTCGATATTTATGAAAAAATATTTTGGAAGATAGTTTTTGTCGAGAAAAGCTCTCAAGAAACAATGTTTAAATAGCCTCCCAACTTTCTAGTTATTTTGACAACAGTTAGAACACATTTGATAGGCATCAACATCTGTTGATATTATTCTTTTGATATATTATTATTATTCAGTTGTGCTTGTTAGAGATATTATTCCATGTGTATCTATATATATATATATATATATATTCTGATACTATCTACAAATATCTTTGATGCTATCACTGTGAAAACTATTGTGAAAGTATTGTTTTCATAACACTTTCTACATGAAGTTTTGGTGCTAAATCCAAAAGTTTGCAGGTGATTCTTGGATCCTCTGAGTTTGTCCTATCCAATGAAGTTAGAGGACATTTGAACTTTATCCACCCTCAATGTTGTCGCAGTGTCATATATGTGGTGATGATGTTGGTATGTGATCCGAAGGTATAAAACTAGCATTTTTATAAGCGGTTGAGATATATACGCGAATATTTTGGACTATAATGTAGCAGTTGGTTGGCTCGGCTAATTGAAAATCCTGAGTCAGGAAGAGATAGGTTATGGTTGTCACCTAGTTGGATTTCTATGGTAACATCCTGTGTGATGTGATTGATTGATTGTGTTGTGCTCAAGTGTATTCCGCAAAAGATTTATTCTTCATCAATTCTACTATTCAACCCCTCTAGTAGCTTCTCGATCCCAAGGAACTCACAGGAGGTGGGAGATGGTAAAGGTGAAGGTGCTCTTATAGAGTAACATGGCTTGTTGGTCTCCTCATGCTCACGATACTAGGAAAGGGAGGCTGGCTAGGAAATTCGAGATAATGAAGGTGGTGGTGGGGAACAAAGGGGTTGCGTGGAAGATGGGTTATCTAGATTCTAGAAGGGAAAATGGAATTGAAGGGAGTGTTTTGTGGTTAGGCGAGGAAGTGTGTAAAGGTGTATGGGCGAGAGCGAAAAAGCTTAGGTTTGTGGCATTGCTTCTTAGGTCCTGGTAAACATATATGATTTGTATTCAGGAAACGAGGATTGAAAGTTATGATCATGTTCTTTGAAAGTCTTGAGTTCAAGGCTCACAAAGTTTCAGGCAATATGTTTCATGAGGAAGGTTTTTAGGAGCATCCTTAGGTGGAATGATGACATTTTCTGACTAGAGGATTGAGATTTGGGTTATTGCTCTCTTATATCGGTGGTAGTGTGCCTTGGGTGGCATATGGAAGTTGTTCTTAACTGTTTATGGCCCTCTAAGGGCCCCTTAGACTATCGAGTTTTGGGATGAATCGAGTGTTGTTAAGGTGTAAGGCGCTTAAAGGTGCTAGGTTCCAAAACGTCCGAGGTGCTAGGTGCTTGCTAAGAAAAAGCAGGGCGCTATATATACATATATTTATATAAATGTAATTATATATAGGGAAAAAGGAGCCTACCTCGGCGGGTTCAGGTAACTCCCTACACCCGGCCTAATTTTTCATTATTTTTTGATTTTTTTGAAATGAAACCTTGGGGGATTTAGATCACCATGTATCACCATGTTGTCATTTACAAATTCAACTTAATTCGAGACTTCTATCATCTCCATCAAGACTACCAAATTTTAACGGTCTCAGAATTGCTGAAATCGACCCTGTTTAGATGAACATGTTAGGAATGTTTGTTTTGCATGAAACTTGAAACACGTATTCCCCTTAACATATTAAGTAAATCCCCCCAACTTTTATTTCAAAAAAAAATAAAAAAATAGTCGAAAAATGGGGTAGGTGCAGGGAGTTTCCTACACCCCAGGGTGCAGGCTCCCTGCCCCCTTATATATATGCATGCATGTATATATTTATATATATGCATGCATGTATATATTTATATATATGCATGCATGTATCTTTTCAAAACAAAATGCTGCGCACATACATGCACCTAAGTTTTACAATCTAAGATCAATGTATTATATGTGTATGTGTGTATGGCTATGCATACACACATGCATGCATGTATGTATATATTATGTTTATAATTATATTACTTAAAACTAATATGTAAGTGTAAATGTGCAAGTAAAACCTAAAATTGATATATATATATATATGTGTGTGTGTGTGTGTGTGTGTGTGTGTGTGTGTGTATGTGTGTGTGTGTGTAAATTTACATTTATATGTGAACATGTCTCTGTCTATGTATACATGTGTACGTGTGTGTGTATGTACACATGTGTATATGTAATAGAAGGGTTTTTACACTTGTGCCCCTCTGATGTTTTGCAATAACAGTTACACACCTACTTTTTTACAATAACACTTAGGCCCCTATATTCTTACAAAATTCACAGTTTTGGTTTTTTTTTTTGTAATTACATTTATGCTCCTATTTTACCTTAACAAAATGGCATAATTGTGAATTTCGTAAAAATATAGGGGTATAAGTGTTATTAAAAAAAGACAGGGGCATAATTGTAGTTGCATAATCTCGAAGGGGCAAAATTGTGAAAAAACACTATATGGAAATGTTTACATAATACATATGTTTACACGTATATGTATAGTTGTACTTATATATGTTTATATGTAAACATTATGCTTGTAATATAATGCTTAGAATTAATATTTATTTGTAAATATGTACGAGCATGTAGAACTTAGAACTAATATGCATATGTATGTAGTATAATTGTATATAATTTATGTATATATTTGTTTGCATGTGTAAACGTACATGCAAACATGTATTGTCGCAAACATGTATATAATTTATGTATATAATTTATGTATATATTTGTTTGCATGCAAACGTACATGCAAACATGCAAACAGCTGAGAAGAACAATGGAGATTTATAGAGCTAAAAGGAAGAATCTCCATATGATCTTTATTGATTTGGAGAAGGCTTATGATTCCGTCCCACGAGAGATACTGTGGAGAGTTTTGGAGAAGAGACAAGTACTTGTCCTATACATTAATCTCATAAAGGATATGTATGATAGGGTTTTATCTTGTGTAAGGACCCCGACGGGGAAGACTGACTATTTTGATATCAACATTGGTTTACATCAAGGTTCAGCTTTGAGTCCATTTCTTTTTACTTTGATTATGGACGAGTTGACAAGTCACATTCAGGATGAGTTACCTTGGTGTATGTTATTTGCTGATGATATTGTGTTGATTGACGAGACTAGAGATGGAGTAAATGAGAAGCTTGAGGTTTGGAGACATGCATTGGAGACTAAAGGTTTTCGTATAAGTAGGGCTAAGACAGAATATATGGAATGCACCTTTGATGGAAGCAATGGTGAAGGAATCGAGGTGAAGATTGGTGACGATAACATTCAGAAGAGAGATTCTTTTAGATATCTGGGATCTATTTTGCAACATAATGGGAAATTGATGGAGATGTTACTAATAGAATAAATGCAGGCTGGCTAAAGTGGAGAGGAGCCTCCGCTGTTCTCTGTGATAAGAAAATTCCTTTAAAGATTAAAGGAAAGTTTTACAAAGCAGACGTGAGACCTGCTATGCTTTATGGTTCTGAATGTTGGCCTGTGAACCATAGACATGTGCAGAGAATGGTTGTAGCAGAAATGAAAATGCTAAGATGGATGTGTGGACATACACGTAAAGATCGGATTCGGAATGATGCAATCAGAAAGAAAGTTGGTGTAGCTCCGATCGAGGATAAGATGCGAGAAAACCGCTTAAGATGGTTTGGTCATTTGCAAAGAAGGTCAATTGATGCACCGGTCAGGAGATGCGAGTGTTGGGATGTTGAGCCGGCTAAGAGAGGGCGAGGACGGCCCAAGAAGTGTTGGAAAGAGACTATACGAAGGGATCTTTGTTTTTTGGATATAAATCCGAGATTGACCCAAGATAGATCTGAATGGAGGCGAAGAATCCATGTAGCCGACCCTACTTAATTGTGGGAAAAGGCTTTGTTGTTGTTGTTGTATGTGTAAACGTACATGTACTAAACATTACTTAGACCTAATATTTTTCTAACTTAAAATTTGAAAATGAATAAAAATGCCAAAATGGGGAAAAAGCACCAGTTTTGCTTCAAACGCTTACCTTAAGTGCATGATGTTGTATGTTAGGCATTCGCGTGGGCAATGCCTAAGGCAATGCAAGGTTATAGATATCAATATCATATCAGTCAGTATGAAAAGAGATATATCAGGGGAGTATCAATGGTATTGGTGGGAATCTCAAAAATGGACCAAAAAAATATTTTCTCACAAATTAAGATCAACCCAATTCTAGACAATAAATAAATAGCGTACAGAATATACGAGAATGCGGTGTATTTAGCACATTAATACAACAATAACAAAGCATTTTTCCCACATTAAGTAGGGTCAACTACATGGATTCTTTGCCTCCATTTAACACATTTATGCACATTATATTTTATATATCACACATAGCAATTGTCAATGCTGACTATTGAGAGATGGAAGGGACATAAAGAAATTCGTATATAACATCTTATATGCATAAAAGAGGCGTATTTAACACAAGCATTATATAATTTATAGTACATCACATCAGTGTATGTAATATATGTTTAAGTATCATGTCGGTACAATATATCGTCTCTATATCGACAATATATCGATGTCATATCGCCGATATCAGACCGATTTTGTGAAGAAAATAGCCTTGGAAGGGCAAATATCACCATATCTATGATATATCAGTCACCTATCTACCAATATATCGTTGATATATCACGATATGGCTTACCATGCATCACATACTATATGTAAACAAAAGGTTAGCTATATCATAAATTAAACAAACGAGCAAATGAGTGTCACAACAACATAAAGATTATAAAGAACATTATCGTAACAACCATAAATTTGAAAGAAGATTAGTTAAAATGGATAGAAACTAACCTTTCTACCATAAGTAAAAATAATCGATACAAATTGGTGTCTATTCATTATACAGATCGTATACTTACCATGCAACAACTTCTAAATATCAATTTTGAGAATATATCGCGATATCCCAAACAAATCAACCTTTAGAAGTTGAAAGCTATAAAGAAATACCTTCTAAACTTCGTCACCCACATAAAACAAACAACAAAATCAACCAATGTGGGTAATATCGATGATATAACATCGACACCGATGAATCAATGTTTTTACCGATCGATACATGGGAAAATTTGCATTGGAATCCTCTAAATTTGAGTAATATGACACGACTTTGAAATCCCATCGATATATCGCGAGATATTGATCAATATCCTGGAGAATGATACTATGGTATATCGATACAATGATCAGTCCATACATCAACAATAGATATCGATATCTCAAACCATGATGCAAGACACTTGGGCCTCACCTTGGCACATAAGAGCACCTTTTTTTATTACACACATTGAAACATCTAGTGTGAACTCGCTTTCCGTTGCTTTCGTGGATGGTGGAGGGTAATTATAATGTCTCCTTTTTGTTGATGATTGTCCTATTGGTTTTCTCGTGTCACTAACAATCTATCTATGGAGGTGTTGGATACGACCAACTCTGGATATACTTGGAGAAACTCCTCGTCACGATCTCATGTTGAGTGGTTTCTAATTTGCTAGAGCAGTTTTAACTATCGTCGGCTCATTCTCGACCCAGATCGCAGTTGGACTAAACGCCCATTCGTTGGGAGTTTAGGGAGGGCTGCTACCTTGTCACTTTCTTCTACTTTGAACGCTCATGGCTTATAAAGGATGGATTTTAAGACCTTATGGTAGACTTCCGGTGGAGTCTGCATGTGTTTGACATAGCTACATGTGAGTTGGCGTCAAAGCTCCATGCTTTGAGAAAAATACTAATTTTATTTAGGAGGGAGGTCCGCACTAAGCGAGACGAGCAGAGGACTTCGTCTTAGACAAAGGTTGTCTGATTGGATAAACATGAGGATGCTTGGGAGTTTTGCGAGGACATGGTTTTCATGTGGGAGCAACATAATATTATTTTAGAGGACAAAATGAAGGAGGTGGGGTGAGCAGACTTGGTTGAAAGAGGTAGATGCAAATACACGTTTCTTCCACGATGTGGCCAATGGTAGAAGGTGTTGCAATTAGATCAATTCCATATGGGTGGGAATGAGCAACGTGTCCTTAAATGTTGATTTCGCTAGCATGTTAATGACCCAAGTAATCGACATTTGGCAACATGTTGAAATCAATCACAAAGAAAGGCAACCAATTGAGAAATGGTAAAAAAATCTCTAGTGAAGTTCACTGTTATGCTAACATTTTGATGACTCAGCGAAATCGAGATGTCAATGAATTTCATCGATATTTCGAGCCATGGTGAGCAGCTACATGAGGAGAGAGATAAATGTACCACAATGGTTAGTCAATGTCAGCATCAAGGTTATTGAATGTTGTGTGCATATGCATTCGAACATGTCGAAACATATAAGGGCATATGCAGGGAATACGTGATTTTGTAATTTTAAATTTATTAATAAATAAATAACTTCAAATATTTACAACTTTTGAATTTACATAATGAAAATGAATTACAAGAAGATCCAATGTTTAGGAAAGCCGTATGCATATGTTCGGACATGTCACTAAATGTGGGGTCATATGCGGTAAATATACGCTTCCATGCGGTTTTATATTTTTTAATTTAAAAATAAATAAATATCTATAAATAATATTACTACTGAATTTATGTATCAAAGTGGAGTTAAAAATATCTAAGAAAAAAACAGTTCATGTTGGAAGGTTGAGTAGATGCCATTAATTTCTTAACATTTAATCACAAAAAAACATTTAGCCATAAAAAATTTACATATTAGATGATTCATAATAACAAAACTTCAATACCTATACATGCATATCTGCAATACATGAGCAAAACCTCAATCGACATATGTTAAAATATTAGATGATACTTACATGTACCCATGAAAATAATACATTAGCAAAACATAAAACATTGCATATACATAATAGCTTAATGCATCACAATTGTATACAAATGTATTGCATATTCTTACAACTAAATGGAGGAAGAGGCGGTTCTACAGAGGTAAGCACCCAAATGCGAGGATTGGAGAGGTGGAGCTGTTAGAGGCTAAACCACCAGCTGTTGGAGCAGGATGCGGGGCATATGTTGGATATACATGACATATGCGGGTCGTATATGCGCTTATGGCGCATAATGTACCGATTCGTATAATCGGTTCAGTCTACATGTCGCACAGGCATATGCGGCTACTCTGTGCAACCGATTTCATGAACACTGAGAAGATCTAACAATAAACGTCTTTCATTTAGATTAGAGCAATCTTTATCAATAAAAGAGTTAACATATAATAGTGACGATTACCAACATGTAAATACCAAGCACCACTAAGAGACACAAGTCACACAACTAACATTAGTATTAAATCTATTGGTTAAAATGGCATAAGATAATTTAAAATGTTGAAACAAGTTGTGAAGCCTTCTCCCACTATAAGTAGGGTCGGCTACATGGATTCTTGCTCAAATCTATGTTGAAAGATTCGACTATCTTTTACGCTGGTTGTCGACTACCTAACGCAACCACCACAAGGGGGGGATTTGAACCATGGTCTTTTGGATGGTAGGCACACCGCACTACCACCAGACCATTTAAGTGGGTACTATTGATAAAATGTTGAAACAGGTATTGCTCATAAAAATAAATTCCCAATCCAATTCATCTCAAAATTCAACTATTGGAGTGTCGTCATCATCTTTACTCTCTTCATTAGATGGGAATTCATCTTTATTTAAATGCTCGATAATGAGATTGAGCCACTAGCATGCCTTTGGTTGTTTCTGTATTGCACCAAGTCTTTTGTACCGATTTCCCCAGCTACAAGTTCACGACGACCCCGATCCTTGAAATACATTATCTCTTTCGTCTTCAAGGATCCACTCGTTTACATGCCGGTTCAATCATTTGATATAAATGGATCATTTTGATTTTTTAAGGTATGATAATTTCTTAACTTGGAGTTGAATTTGACACACCGTGTCATTCAATCTCTTGATTTTGAATTTGTTTCATTTTTTATGTAAATTTCAGAGCGTACAAAAATGCATCATTAACTAGAATTGAGTTAAATATAACATATGTGGCACAACTTGTTTACCATTACCGCCTCAAAAATACTTTTTATATCCTGATATCTTTGTTGGGGGTCTTGAGAAGAATGTCCTATATTATCTTGATAGTCCTACATATTCCTATTTTGTTGGGGTTGCTTTGATCTTTACTGACCCGTTTATGTGGCACTTTAGAGTTCTCTCTTAGTTGTTTCTTGAACTGACTTCCATCAAGCCATTTGAGTACATGACTTGTCAGTTTGAAAAAATCACATAACGTCATTTCCCCAAGGCTGAGCCTCAAACGCCTTCTTTTGCTACTGTGATATTTGGGGATCTTGGCTGGACGTAGTATGGTTGATAAAAAAGCATTTTGCTATTTTCATGACAGTCGATCCTCTTGGTGTATCTGATGAAAGGTTGGTTCAGGATTATATTGTAGTCTTTCTTTGAGTTCATAAAAATAATTTCTGGATCATGATATGTTCTTGATGCAGAATTTATCAAAGATTGCATGTTATTTTGGAGGACTAAGGCCCCTGTTAGAAGGTTAGTGTGCATGCTTAGCTGCTGTGGAAGCTGGCTACAAAGGTTTTTAAAAGTAGGTGCATGGTGAGTTGGATAAGACTTACCCGATTTGTGGGCCATATGATGAGTATGCGGACCACCTTTCTCCCCTTTGTCTAATGTCTTAGCTTCGGGAGCATTGGAGATTGATTGAATGGACAACTCCAATTATGGAGGCGTTTGAAGAAGTTTCATTACCGGAGTGGGTCACCTTTAGAAGGTGATGATATTTGCCCCATGTTGGCTAATGGACAAATTTGGAATCAAGGACATACAATAGCATTTAAGAATGAGAGTTTTTATGTCGAGAATCTGGGTTTAGTTGTTGAAATAAATAATGTGGAAGCATAATGATGATCAACTTAAAACCTCTCCGAGACGTGAGTGCATTCTTGTGTACGGATGTGTAAGGAGACTTTTGATGTGACTTTTCACCTTTCTAATGATCACATGTGATATTCACCTCGGATGTTCATCCTCTATCCTTTGAAAAGAAGAGATGCTCCGATCTATATGTGGCCACATGAAAAAGGATTAGAAATTACAATATCAACTAAAATGTTGATGTGACGCCCATAGAAGATAAAATGAGAGGACACATTTGATTTATGTAAAGAAGACATCTAGTTCTTCGATTGGATCGTATGAGAAAATAAAGGAAGTGTCTTCTGAAAAAGGAAGCGGAAAATTCTAAAAAAGAATGACCAAAGAAATGTTGGAAGAATCTATTAAGAATGATATAGCATTTTTCAATCAATTCCAAATCAAAATTACTTTTTTAAGAAAAGAACGTGTATAGCCGACCACACTTAAATTAAGAAAAGGCTCATTATAGGAGAGTTGCTGGTTGGCTGGCATCTTATAAAGGCTCTCGCTTGTCTGTTGAACTTGTTTCATTTCAGTTTCTTGCATGCAATATAACTGCATTCCAGCTTAAGGGGGAGTTTAAAAATAGGAACAACTATACTTTTTTTTATTTCCATCGGTTTGTGGGTCTTCCCTCGTATTTTTTGAAAAGCAATAATAATTCATCATTATGTATGGTTTCAGATTGATGGTTTCAATTTTATCAATATTTGGCAACTGTCTTCATTGTATAATGCACAATTATACAGTTCGTTACTTGTCACACTTAATCTGTTCTTATCTGTTATGAAATTCTATTAGGATGTTATAGGAGTGTTAGAAATCGACAATGCGAAAGCATAATATTAGAGAAATAGAATAAACATGAAGAACATCGGGATTTTACCCGGAACCCTACTCTGTGAGGAGCGGGATGAATCCACGGGAGAACGCCTCAAAGAGCTCATGTTTTCTATTCACTTTTCCATCTTATCTGATACAATGAGTGTGTGGCTTCTTATATAACCCCACCGACTGACTGGAGTCCCACTAACAGTAGACATGTGACTAAATATGTGGATGTGGTAAGTGGACCCTGGAGGGATCCAATGACCCATCTCTACAATGACACATACTCCAACACTCTCCCTCAAGCTGGAGCATGCAATGCTTAGCTTGGATAAATATAACGAAATCTCAAGCTCACAATACAAGGCACTACAAACAATATCAACTCAACGCATACTCTACTGTCGGTTGCTGTCGAGGACATTGATTCTCATGTTGTACTGGTGAGGAGGAACTCAAGGGTGGAGTGTGAATTGAACCGGGTCTCCTCGTCGGAGAACATGTGCTCTGTATTGCGTTTGTCAGAGTCACCGAAACTAGAATGAGTCTCCACTTGGAGAACTCTGGCCCGAAATTGCTCCATCTCTCTGTAGGACCGAGCTGGAAAAAGTCGTGGAAATATCCTCTGTTAGAGATTACCGTATATTGTTGTTTCTTTATTTATCTCTGTTTCCTTATGCATTGTTTCCTTATGTATCACTGTTTCCTTATGTACTATTTCCCTATGTAACCCCACAGGGGTATTTATGTAAGTTCTCCTCTGAGCACCCTAGGGTTTAGTCCTATATAAGGACCCCTAGACCTCACAGAATATACATACAATATTCTTCTCTTCTTTTCTCCACATGGTATCAGAGCGGCGGTCCTACGGTGATCTGATCTAATATTCCTCCGCCACCGCCCGCCCCTTCTCCCTCCCTCCCCTCACCTCCCCGACGCCTAGCAGGAGCCCCGCGTTAGGCGTGCACCCCCACGTCTTGGGCCCCTCGCCCTAGCCCCCCCCCCCCCCCCCCGCACTCCTCCGTGCCCCTCGCCCCCCGCGCTCCTCCGTGCCCCTCGTGTCCCTTGCGCACCTGTGCGCCCCTATGCGCCCCCTGCGCTCCCTGCGCGCCCCTATGCCCCCCTGCGATCTGTCGTAACCTCCCTGTGATCCTAGGCTTCTGCCGCTGCCGCCCTAGGCCCCTTGTTCGACTTCGGTTTAGGGCGTTGAGCCTCCACAACTCTCCAAAAATCTACAACTAAGGCGGTTCTACGGATCAACTACAACTTCATCTAGGTCACTTTTTCTTGACCTAGAGACGCTATCATGACGTCCACCGAGACCAAGCCTATGTATCCTCCTTCTTCTTTGATGGTACAAGGCACATCTATTAAGTTGAAAGGCTCCTAAAACTATGTTCTATGGTCTCGATCCTTCAAGATATTTATTGGTGGCCAACGAAAGAGTGCCATCCTCACGAAAACTCCTCCTGCTACCACTGATGCAGATTATGAAGCATGGTTTGTCGACAATTGCCAGGTAATTACTTGGATGACAAATAGTGTAGATCCAAATATTGCTGCAAATCTCTTATATAAAGATACTGCTAAAGCCATGTGGGAAAATCTTGAGCACGCATATTCCCAGAAAACAACCAAGTCTCGTCTTTTTGATATATACACAAGAATCTGGTCTACTAATCAAGAAGAGACCAGTCTAACTGAATACTACCGGACACTTACAAGCCTATTTGAAGAACTTCTTATATTTCAACCTGCATGCTGTGATAAACAAATAGGCGAACGTGTTGAGTGGAAGGTCTACAGGTTCCTCTCAGGGCTTCACCCGAAGTACAAAATTGTAAAAGATCAATTTCTTATGGCAGATAAATTGCCTACGATCGAAACCATATTCGGTCGACTACAGGAACCGGAGGCTCCAGTTCAAAATTCTCTGGTTCATTCTTCTACAGAGATAACGGCCCACTATTCATCTGGGTACAGAGGACGACAGCCTTATCCTGGAGGCCGAGGTCGTGGCCGCGAACGTGACTCAGGTCGTGGACGTGACCGTGGAAGAGATCGTGGTCGTGATTCCTCTACTGGTCGTTATCCTGCATGTGTACACTGTGGTCGCATGAATCATCCTTCTGAGCGGTGCTGGGCAACATTTGGCAAGCAACCAAGTGCTCATAACACTTATGACGACGAATCACATGATACGAACAATGATACTACTCAGAGTACAGATGGACAACAAACTCCATTCACTGCTTATGAATATATTCGTATGCGGCAACTTCTCAATGATTCGGCTCCCTCAACCAAAGACACGACCGCATCTGCTGCTACTGCTAGCCTTGCCACTACCTCAAGTACAGTAGCCAACTCAGTCTCTGTTACCAAACATGCTTGGATTATTGATTCTGGTGCTTCCACTCATCTAACGGGAGATACAAGTCTACTCACCTCATCTCAACCCTCTACCACTGTAAAGAGCGTTCGTGTTGCCAATGGGGATCATTCTCCCGTTACTACTGTTGGAACTATTGACTTCTCCAACAAACTGCGACTGACAGATGTGCATTGTGCTCCTGCTTTCCCACTCAGTCTTTTATTTGTTCAGAAGCTATGTCGTGAGCTACATTGTCGTGTTATTTTTGATAAATTCTGCTGTTATTTTCAGGACATCCGGACGAGACAGATTTTTGGTGGGGGACATGAGAGGAATGGCCTATATTACCTCAACAGCCCGTTTACTTCCAACTTTGCTGGCGCTACCTCCATAAGATCCCCTTCTATGGCATCTTCGTCTGGGACATCCTTCGGCCAAAGCTCTCTCTATGATGTTACCTGAACTATCTATGCTAAAACCCTTTGAGTGTGAAGCATGTAAGTTCGGAAAACATCATAGAGTTTCCTTTCCTGCTATAACTGAGCCTCGTCGCACTACTCCTTTGTTCCTAATTCATTGTGATATTTGGGGACACTGTCCGGTCCGAACTATTAGTGGTCATAAGTACTTTGTTGTTTTTGTGGATGACTACAGTCGCTTATCTTGGGTTTTCTTGTTAAAAGAACGTTCAGAATTAATATTGTTGTCAAGAACTTCTTTCATTATGTCAAAAAAAATTTCTCCACTCCTATTAAAATCTTTCGTTCTGATAATACTCTGGAATTTACTCAGAATGACTTGACAACCTTTTTTGCCTCCCAGGGTACCATACATCAAACTTCTTGCCCATATACATCCCAACAAAATGGGGTTGCTGAAAGAAAACTAAGACACCTTCTTGATATTGCTCGATCCTTACTCACCCATATGAATGTTCCCAAGATATATTGGGGCAATGCTATTCTTATTGTTGTTCATCTTATAAATAGGGTCCCCTCTACTTCTCTACATGGCTCAACTCCTTTCAACTTTCTATATCCCAAGGAGAAACCTTTCCCTCTGCCCCTACGAATTTTTGGATGCACAGCCTTTGTCCATAATTTCCATACCACTGACAAATTATCTGCTCGCGCTATCAAATGTGTTTTTCTAGGGTATTCTCAAACTCAAAAAGGATACATATGTTATAATCCTACAGGACATCGTTATTACGTTTCTCTTGATGTCACCTTCTTTGAACAAAACAACTTCTTTACTCAGACAGTGTCCGATATTCCTCTTCAGTTTCCTCCTCCACCAATTGTGTATAATAGAAGAACTGTGTTTAATCATGTTCATGTTCCTTTACCTATTCCATTGTTGCAGGAAACTGTGCCATCCTCGAGTGCTCCCACCAATACTACCCCGGATAGTCCTCAGGAGCTTTCGATCGCTCTACGCAGAACAAAGAGGCAATATACACTTCATCCAATATCTCATTTCACCTCTACTAATGGGTTATCTTGCTCTGACAAAAGATATGCAGACGCTATAATGGCTATTTCTGTTCCCAAAGATCATCATAGTGCACTACAAGATTAGGGATGGAGAATGGCAATGAATGAAGAAATGGAAGCATTACAGTCTAGAAAAACATGGGACCTTGTCAAATGCCCTCCTGGATGTAAACCAGTTGCAATTCGCTGGATCTTCACTACAAAGCAGTCCCCTGACGGCTCTATTGATCGTTTAAAGGCAAGACTTGTAGCAAAAGGCTTTACTCAAACATACGGGGTAGACTACTTCGAAACATTCTCCCCTGTGGCTAGAATGGGATCCATACGAACTATCATCTCTGTGGTTGTGAACAAAGGGTGGCCTATGTTTCAGTTAGATGTCAAGAATGCATTTCTATATGGAGAGCTTGACGAAGAAGTCTACATGATACAACCCCCAGGTTACGAAGTCGAGGGGGAGTATGTATGCTGACTTCACAAAGCCATCTACAAACTAAAGCAAAGTCCAAGAGCTTGGTTTGATAGACTGACTACAGAAATTGGTACCATGGGCTTCCAGAGGACTACGTCTGACTATTCAGTTTTTGTCAGGAGACGGCAAACTGGTACTGTAATTATTGATGTATATGTAGATGATATGATTATTACCGGAGATGATGACCAAGGGATACTAGAAACCAATGCTTTCTTGCAAAAAGTATTCGTCACCAAGGATCTTGGACAACTTCGCTATTTTCTAGGCATAGAAGCTCTACGTACAAAGAAAGGCTTACATATGTTGCAGAGGAAATACTGCCTTGACATACTAACTGAGGAAGGACTACTTGGGTGCAAACCCTCTGGAATTCCAGCAGAGCCTAGAAAACACTCTGCATCCAATGATCCTCTCTTTGAAGACACTACACGATATAGGAGCCTGGTTGGCAAACTTCTATATCTTACAGTTACTAGACCTGATATATCCTATGTTGTAAGCAGAGCTAGCCAATATATGGAGAAACCATGCTACAGCCATTGGCAAGATGTTCTTCAAATCCTTCACTACCTAAAAGACTCGCCAGGACGAGGAATCTTCTATGGGGCAAATGGTCACACAAATCTCACTGCATATGCTGATGCTGATTATGCAAGCTCTCCTGAAGATCGTCGATCTACAAATGGATATCCCATGATGGTAGGAGGAAACCTGGTTAGTTGGAGGAGCAAGAAACAAGCAGTTGTTTCAAGATCTAGTGTTGAAGCTGAATATAGAGCAATGGCTCAGGCTACATATGAGATCACGTGGCTACTCACTTTTCTACAAGAACTAAATGCTGCTACATCCACTCCTATTCCCTTGTACTGTGACATCAAATCAGCTACCTACATTGCTACCAATCCTGTGTTCCACGAGAGAACAAAACATTTTGATATTGATTGTCACTTTATCAGAGATGTTGTACGAGGAGGGAAGATAACCACGCCGCACATTCCAACAGATCTTCAACTTGCTGATATTTTTACCAAGGCAGTGACTAAGAAGCGGCTTTCCTGGATAACTTCCAAGTTGGGCATGATTGATGAATATGCTCCAACTTGAGGGGGAGTGTTAGAGATTACCGTATATTGTTGTTTCTTTATTTATCTCTGTTTCCTTATGCATTGTTTCCTTATGTATCACTATTTCCTTATGTATTGTTTCCCTATGTAACCCCACAGGGGTATTTATGTAAGTTCTCCTCTGAGCACCCTAGGGTTTAGTCCTATATAAGGACCCCTAGACCTCACAGAATAAACATACAATATTCTTCTCTTCTTTTCTCCACATCCTCGTCGGAGTCCACGTCACTGGAGAATGGAGTCTGAAAGTCTCATCATCGGAGAACTGGGTCTCTCCCATACTGGCTCAGAGAATGGGATCCCTACTCTGGAGTCCCTATGAAACCACGTGAAAACCTTGAGTCCAAATCAAAGATGGGGACCTCTCAAATAATGATCGCACATCTGCAATCGAACTGAAGACTCTGAAACCAATCTGAATGTAGAGTTTGAATATGAATTGTAGAGTCTGAATCTGAAGAATATGAAGAACTGGAGAGTCTGATTGTGACCTATAGACTCTGATTCTGAACAATTTGTATAACTCTACATAATACTCCCCCTTTCTCCCATATTGGTCGGAAGATGCCATCGACCAAGTTGGGAGAAGATCTGAATATGTGTAGAAACAATATCAAAAGAATTTTTTACGGTTGTTTCCTTTTTTTGCATAAATCGTTTTATTTGTAGTCGTTTCTCCCTTTTTTCGTTGCCTTTTTTCGTCAGCTTCTTTTTGTACGATCGTCTTTTTTCAAAATCGGACACATTTTTTATCTTTTGTCAGGCCCTCTCTTTTTTTCTTTTTCTTGAATCAATGAGGCTTGTGGACCCAAAACCAGACCTCTTCCCCCCTTTTTTTAAAAGAAATGCAGGCCCATCATGGCTATTAAAGCCCAACCAAGGGGCTTTCTCTCCATAAAAACTTAGGATTCTCAGGGAACCCATCTACATCGCCTGTGGACCTAGAAAAGGAGGTGGAGCAGTGACCTCGCGAGAGAGGTTCTGCTGTTGCCGATCATCGGAGATGGGAGGTGTCACCTGGGGGCTCTATTTGGAAGGGCGACACCTCCTGGAGTTGCGTGATGAAGTGGCTTCGTCTGGAGTTATCGTGCGGGGAAGAAGGGTTTGTTGGAATAGGGTTCCCGAAGTGAGATCACCCTTGTTGCCCACTGATCCCCTTCTTCGGGTCTCTTCTTCATGCGAGTTCACCACCGCCACATTGGGTCCATCGTTGCCAATGGGAGAGGCACCTGACGAGCGAGAGGGGTGCCTCATGCGCTCTTCGAAAGAGAATTGCTCTTTCTTTTTTCCGTCTTCTTCTTCTATAGCCACGAGAAGGGATGTTGTTGGTAGGGCTTCGCTATGTTGTTACACATCCATTGCAGTTTAGGGTTCCTCTCATGGGAACCCATAACGGCCTATTGTGACGTTGACATCGAGGGGGCGATGCCTGGAGATTGCATTTTGCCCTGGAGATCGACTGTGTGAGGTTGATTCTACTTTTGTAGGCGTTGCTTGATGTCAACAATATTAGGATTCTAATCAGGAACCCTTCTCTTGTTAGAAATAGAGAATGCGGAAGCGTAATATCAGAGATAAATAATAAAACATGGAGAACACCTGGTTTTTTACGTGGAACCCTACTTCGTAAGGAGCGAGATGACAACACAGGAAGACGCCTCAAAGGGCTTGTGTTTTCTATATTTCTCTCATTCGGTACAATGGGTGTGTAGCTTCTTATATAGCACCCACTGACTCTCCAAGTCCTATAACTAGTAGATGTGAGACTAAACCACTAGATGTGATAATTGGACCTTGGAGGGATACAATTACCGATCTACACATGACACCTATGCTCCAACACTCCACCCTTAAGATGGAACGTGCAATGTCAACTTGGACAAATAGAAAGAAATCTCAAACTCATCATACATGGCACTACATACAATATCAACTCAACGCATTCTCTACTGTCGATTTCTGTCTAGGACATTGCTTCTCATGTCGTGCAGGTGAGGAGGAACAAAAGGGCTAGAGTGTGATTCGAATTGGGTGTGCTATGTACTGCACCTGTCAGATTCACTGAAATTGAATGAGTCTCCACCTGGAGAACTCTAGCCCACAGCTGCTACATCTCTCTAAAGGGCCGAGCTAGAAAAAGCCGTGAAAACATCCTCGTCAGAGTCCACGGTTGCTGGAGAATGGAGTCTGAAAGTCTCCTCGTCGGAGAACTGGGTCTCTCCCATACTGGCTTAGAGAATGATATCTCTACTATGGAGTCCCCTATGAAACCACGTGAAAACCCTAGGCCACAATGGCATAGAGAATGTGATATGTACTCTGGAGTCCCTATGGATCACATGAAAACCATGAACTGACCAAATCAAATATGAGGACCTCACAACTGATGATCATATAAATGTGCATATCAAACTGTAGACTCGGAATCAATCTGAACATCGAGTCTGAATCTGAAATGTTGGTTATGAAGTTTGGCCTGGATTCTGGATCTGAATCAGAGCCATAAAACTCTAAACAATACTCCCCCTTTCTCCCATACCGGTTGGAAAACAATGACGACAACCAAGTTGGAAGAAGACAAGAAGATGGGAAGAAAAAAATGAATAAATCACATAAGCTGATATCAAAATTTTTTCTGGCTTTTCTTCTCGCAATTTTTTCGGCTATTTCTTTCTTTTTTTAGCTGACTCCCTTTTTTCTCTCGTACGGTTTTTTTGTATGTACTTTTTCAAAAGAATTTCTCTCCCCTTTTTGCAACTTATGGCCAAACAAGGCCCCTTTTTTCGTGGGCCCCTAATTTTTTCTTTTTTTTCATAATTGCATCAATAACCCATTTGGACCTACAACAATAGCAGTTCCCAGGCTCTTTTCGACAGTACGCCCCCTCCAACTTTGGGCCCAAGAAAGGCAAATGACAGTGGGCCATATGAAATAGAAACAAAAAAGACATCCCTATTTAGGGTTCCTTCAAAGGAACCCCATCTCTCACGAAGATGTCGTCGCGACTTGGAGGAGCCACGTCGTTGCCATGCATCCTCTTGTGCGGCTTGGAGTATTTGGCTCACTCGATGTGCGACCTTGGAGGAAGAGCCATCCCTAGGGTTCGGATGGGAGATTGCGACGCCTCGAGGTGCCGTGCTTGAACCTGGAGGTTTTGTCGTTGCTGTGAGGCTCCACCTGGTCGAAATGGCCTGGGGCATCGGTCTGGCTGGAGTTGTAGATGCTTCTTCTCGTAAAACTCTGGTTGGGGGTTCAGATGTTGGGCTTAGTGGGTTGTTGCTGCCCGAAGATTGGGTTTTTACTACCTTAGGTATCCTCTTCTTCTTCAATGGATTTGACATCGATACTGGGGCTAAATGGACAGTAGGTTGCAATGCCTCTACAGATCTCGAAGTCGAATCTTCGCTTGGAGGTGGTTAGACGGTGCTACCTGATTGCCGTAGAGATCTTCGACACCATGTTGAGATGCGCATGAGATGCAGCGCTGGAGCCGTGGATGTGCCTTCCTATGAGCCGTGGAGCCACTGAGGTCTCCTAGAAGAGGAAGCGCATGCCTTCCTATGAGATGGGGCTCCGCTTGGAGCTCCTGGATGCGTTTGGATGCATTACAGAGCTTCTTCAATCATCCTTAGGGTTTCACAAAGATACCCAACAAGAACATGGAGATGATCAAACCGACGTTGGCACTGACGACGGAGAATTAGGGTTTTGAGAAACCCTAGATGTTGTTTGGAACGCACTGGAATAGTTGATGCCTCCGTGCAGATTTAATGTTTCTAGAAAAGAAAACCCTAGAATTGAATGAATTTGGTCATGAAGATAATAACAATCTTCAAAAATGAATCTTCAACAATAACCAAGAATAGAATCTCGAAGTAATCATGAACGTAAAGTAAATCCTCGAGAATCGAACCCGCTCTGTTACCATGTTAGAAATCGAGAATGCAGAAGTGTAATATCGGACAAATAGAATAAACATGAAGAACATCGAGATTTTTATGTGGAACCCTACTCCGTAAGGAGCAGGATGAAACCATGTGAGAACGCCTTAAAGGGCTTGTCTTTTATGTGCGGGGCTTCTTATATAGCCCTCACTGACTTTCCAAGTCCCACAACTAGTAGATGTGTGACTAAATCACTGGATGTTGTAATTGAACCTTGGAGGGATCCAATTACCCATCTACACATGATACCTATGCTCCAACATCTTTGTATTGGATTTGATGTGCGTCTGGTGCGACGAGATTGCAGGGTTTTGTGCATTCGATTCTGAACGTCAAACATCTTTTCTTTTTCCCTAACCGTGGCCAAATCGCAGCCATGTTAGGCGGTGTTGACGTTGCGGAATTTGGGTTCCAGAAAACTTAATTTTCTTGGACTTCAATAAAAACACGTTCTTTAGGACTCTCGAGAACTCGTGTTGCAACTATAATCGAACCCTCTTGCTGATGCAAAATTATGGTTTCAGAAAACCTATAATTTTCTTGAACGATTACGAACATGAGAAGATCTTCGAACAATATGTGAACACAAATAATCTTCAAGAATATAATCAGAATAATCACCAACAATAACCAAGAATCGAATCCGCTCTGTTAATCGAATCTCGAACAAATCATTAACATAAAATAGATCCTCGAGAATCAAACCTGCTCGGATACCATGTCAGAAAATGACAACGCAGAAGCGTAATATCATAGAAATAGAATAAACATGAAGAACACCTGGATTTTACGTGGAATCCTCCTGCATGAGGAGCAGGATGAAACCACGGGAGATTGCCCCAAAGGGCTTGTGTTTTCTATTCAACTTTCTCTCTCATATGATACAGTGTGGGGTTGCTTATATAGCCCCATCAACTGACCGGAGTCCTACTAACAATAGATGTGGGACTAAATATGTGGATGTGGTAATTGGACCCTCGAGGGATCCAATTACCCATCTATGCAATGACGCATACTCCAACAAGGAGCTAATAGTAAACACGGACTTCATTGGTTCTCGATGAAGTTGTACTGCTAGATGTTACATGACCGATACTGTGCATCCCTGCATTCGTTTTTTAGAGAGATATTTCTTATATTTTCTGTGTGCTCTGAGTATTGGATAGTTAACGTTAAGTCCGTGGCAAGTGCCATATTTGCTATTTTCTTGTTTATGCCTCTATGGCTTCTACAATTGAATTATGACATTCTCACAAGGAATTTAAAGAAGGGGGATGTGCAGAAGTGTAACATAGTACCAGGATGATAGCAAAAAAATGATTTCTTACACTTGTAGCCCTCCAAGATTCTACAATTGTAGTTACGCTCTTATCTTTTTTGCAATAACATGTGTGCCCCTGTATTCTTACAAACAATAAATGTCAATGGTTCCAAAGGCTCATCACACTGCTGAAGACGAGGAGAAGCTATCTTGAGTCCTTGCTTTATAGTTTCATAGAGGTAGGAAATTTAAGGTGAACGGAATGGCTAAAATGAAAAGACACTACTGCATTGAAGTGTCTTCCATGTCTCCCAATTACTTATAAGGAAAGACTTTGGGAAAGACTCTCAATCAATAACTAATCGCAGTTAGACTCTCAATCAATAATTAATCGCAGTTAGTTCGACAAAATATTAGCTTAAACATTGCACCACCAAGCTTCTTTTACTTGGTTTGGATATCCATTAGCCCATAATAGTCCATGACAAAGATTTTATGTTGGTTGATTGCAGGCAGTTAGAGAGATATATGAGATTGTTCCATCTCGTAAATGGAAATCGGAAGAGAGACAAATGAACAAAATAGTCTTTATAGGTAAGCTTGAGTTTTAATATATTCTCTATAAGGATAAAAATAAGTTTGAGATGAGAGAAAATGCTGCTGAGTCAGTTGCTCAGGCTTTCTTCTTTGGAAAAAATGCTCCATACAAATGGCTATCATGTCTATCCTAATTTATCAGTTTACGATTTCACCTGTTAAAATTTGTGTAGGTCGCAATCTGGATGAGAACATTCTTCGGCTTTCATTTCAAGCGTGTGGTACCATGGCTCAGTAATGAAATATTTTACCGTTTTTCAAACTTGTGGTTGTTTTTGTCAGGCTGTTAGCCTTGCGTGTTCTTGTGCATCTGTTATTACATAGCCTTCAAGATATCTACCTTTGTTGAACATATTATTAACCATCTTCCCTCCAGTCCAGTAGAAACATAAGTATGAAGTTCACGTTCCCCCCTTTCTTTCCAAATGAAATGCTGATCATGTATAAGTGTGCTGTAGTTTTTGCGGATTAATTTTTATACATTGACATTGGACTTTTGGTTATCAAGATTGCAATTGATGCTGAATAGATATTCTATTAGAGTAAGAAGGGCCATTCTATTTTCAGTCATTCAAAGATTTTTTATCCGAATTAGAAGGCGATCATGTTGTCGATGCAGCTTTTAGCATGGAAATGCTAGGTAAATGAACATAAGTCGGCACAAGGAGTTTTTCCTTGAGAAAAGAGTGAAGAATTTATATTTTTTTTCTGATTTAATATTGACCCTTAAATTCTCTCTGATCATTAGGATGGAGTAAACTTTTGTTGTTGAACACTATCTTACATAGAAGGTGAACATGCTGATTCAACTTTTGTTATTGAAATATAAACTTCGATGGCACAAATAATTTTTTTTGCCCAAGTGGGGAGAGGATCATCAGATTGGAGTAGACTTCTTAATGTTGTTTGGTATGGGGAGGATCATCGAACTAGGTAGCCGATGCGATGTGACCCCAACGATCTCGATGCTAGGAAGGGATTGCCATCTCAATGGTAGCAAACCGATCCAACATCCACGGTTCGGAAACTAAGAATATGCATGGGATCAATGTCTCAACGGTGTCTAGAGATAACAAACCAATGCATTAGAGAGGACAGGTTCCCAAATGTACTTGTACCTGGAAGACCTTTATGTTGATATTCGTGAAATATGTCACAAAGATTCTGCTTCATGAATGTCTAAAAATTGCTTACAAAAGATTTTCCATAAACTTATCATATTACCGCCATTCCGCTTTACATATAATCTCTACATGTGATCTTATGTATATTGATACTTCTACAAAGATAATGATCCCTCAAATGTTTTTTTCACAAAAAAAAAACATTTCCTTGAACTTTTCATAGTACATATGCGTTTTACAAATCAAATTTTAAATACAACGTAGCTATTTTGTACACTTTTAATGTACATATGAATATGTCATATATATATATGGGAAAAGGGAGTATGCTCCCTGGTTGTAGCCAACTTATATGCTCCCACTCCTTTTCCTTGTATTTTTTTTATTTTTCTGAAATGAAACCTATTGGAATTTATATCACAATATGTCACCATGGTGTCATATAAAATTCAACTTAATTCGAGACTTTTATCCCCTCCATCAAGACTGTCAAATTTTAACGGTCTCAGAATTGCTGAAATTGACCCCCTTCAGATGGAGGGCATATGAGTCTGTTTTTGACGAAATTGGAATGACATGTTAAGGGGATATAGTGATGAATATAGATATTTTTTATTTTCAAAAAAAATAAAAATAGAGGGAAAATAGGGGTAGGAGTAGCCTCCTTTAACCCTATATATATATGAGGATGGAGAGCTTGCACCAAGGTGCATGTAACTTTACATGCACCGGCGCTTATATCTTCCATTTTTTTTACTTTTTTGAAAAATACCACCATGTATTAATCTATATATCCCTCCAATATGTCATTCGAATTTCGTCAGAAACAGAGACTCATATGACCTCCATCTAGAACAGGTAATTTTAACGGTCTTAGAATTGCTGTAATCGACATGTTCTAGATGGAGGTCATAGGAGTCTCTGTTTCTGACGAAATTCGAATGGCATATTGGAGGGATATATAGATGAATATACACTGTGGTATTTTTCAAAAAAGTAAAAAAGTGGAAGATATAAGCGCCGGTGCATGTAAAATTACATGCGCTTTGGTGCAAGCTCCCCATCCTATATATATATATATAGAGAGAGAGAGAGAGAGAGAGAGAGAGAAGGGATCCTACACTCAGTTTTTTGTTTTTTGTTTTTTGAAATAAAACTTTTGGGGAATTAGACCACTATATATCATCATGGTGTCATTCAAAAATCAACTTAATTCAAGACTTCTATCATGTTCATCAAGACTGTCAAATTTTAACGGTCTCAAAATTGCTGAAATTGACTCATTCTGGATGAACATGTTAGGAATGTTTGTTTCGCATGAGACTTGAAACACATATTCCGCTGAATATATTAAGGAAATCCCTCTAAAGTTTCTTTCAAAAATATCCAAAAATAATGAGAAAAAAGGTCGGGTGTAGGTAATTACCTACACCCCCGGGTGCAGGCTCCCAGCTCCCATATATATATATATATATATATATATATATATATATATATATATATATATATATATATATTAGGATATCTTTCAAATGAGACATGGTCCTTCCATTCATAAGGAAGGCCAGCGATCTCGGCCATTCATAATTGATCCAGTGGTTGTTATTAATGATATATTAATTTTATTTATAAATTAAGCAAAAACCCATTTTGGTCTTTATACATTATCTAAATATAGTATGTAATCAACTCAATTATCTCCTCCATTAATGTCTTCTTAATTGTTTATTCAAATTTGGAAACGGTGTGCCCTAACCAAAAGGGGGCCGCCCCTTTTGTTTTTGTGTGTGTTTGTTGAGAGAGACGGAGATTGAGAGAGATGGAGACGGTGTGCGTGATCGACGGCAGCGGCTTCATCCTGAGCCTCGCATGGCCAGCGGACGTCGTCAAGGGGGAGGAACGCTGGACAGATGGTGAGTATTGCTATTAGAACGATGTGACACCATTTTGATGTTCGTTTAAATTCAGATTTCGAAATACATTATTTTTTTAATGTTATATGATTCAAGATTGATAGGAATCTCTGGTCGCTGCAACCTGCGGGTAAGGATATGTAGTATGATTTATATATTTTAGTGAGCATTGCACCCCTGCATCGTCGATCTTGTCGGCGACCCCGAGGTTCGGTGCAAATCGGTCTGTACGCATCGACTTTGATGGATTCTCTGATCGTGGTGCGTAGTTGACGACGTCATGTGCGGCCTCATTGGCAAGTTCTTCATGCGGACTCCAACGACAACATCTCGGTCCGATCTGGATGGTGGTGGATGTGTCCAAGGACTACGCGGGAATGGTGGTGACTATCGTAGAAGTTCTTCATGCATGCGATGACGATAAAAAAGTGCTGCACCCAGTCCTGGATGAAGAACAATTCGCAGTTTCATACAATATTGATGTGTATTATACAATATTGATGTGTATTACACAAATATGATATGTATTATACATATTTGTTATGTATTTTACATTTCAATTGGTTGCGAATGAAAAATGCAATTTTTTATATATCTTGTATATTTGACGTGCATTATACATCTTGGATGTGCATTATACATTTTAGATGTGTATTATACACATTTGGTTCGTATTTAATCATCAAATAAGCATGAAATGACTACTGCATTTTTACAAAGAATCATACAAGTTTTATTATACAAAAACCATACAATCGTTACAAATGACCACACATTAATTGAGAATATGAATTGTATTATACAAAGAACCATGCAAAATTTACAAAAAATTGACGACTTTTTAATTGAACCACAGATTCTACAAAAGAACATACAGTCGTTACAAAAAGAACACGGATTATACAAAAAAACGTGTGAGGATACGAATATATGCCCCACGTAATGTCGTCCGACACAAAACTGGATATTTTTTAAATATAGTATTACGAAAAATACCAAAAATAAAACTAGCTAAATTTAGTAGTTCGAAATATTAATTAATGTGCATAATTAATGCAAAAATTGATGACCAAAATACCCTTTTGGGCAACAAAATTGAAGGTACCGTTGGATTTGAATCTGATGGCCCAGATCTTTGGCCTTCCTTAGGAATGGAAGGACCATGTCCTATTTGAAAGGTCCCCTATATATATATATATAGGGCTTATCCAGAGAGCCCTGTGCCCATTTGAGAGTTTTTTTGAGCACCCAATGTAGGATATCCACGTGTATTTCCATTTGAGAGGTTGCCTATTTCGAAGGACACGGTTTTGGAAGGATATTAATATGTTTGAGCCTTTTGTATTTCCAATTATACCGAGTCCTTAAAAAAAGGAAGACGGTTTTGGAAAGATAAATTCAAATCCTTAATTTTGTTTCGAATAAATAGTCATTGTACATTTGATCAGTAATGTATATATTGTACGTAAGTAATTATGTGTTGCGAGATCAGTAATATTGAAACAGTTGTCGGTAATTTACATCTGTAATATTACATTGTACTGAGATCAGTAATTCATTCATGTTACTCAAGTAATACATATTCAGTTCTCAAGTAATTATTGTTGTGAGATCAGTAATTAAGTATGTAAATTACTAATGTCCATACAAGAAGTACTGATTACAATTATCCATTTTACTGTACTCATTTTGATTGTTACTAATGTCATAGTTACTTAATACTGAGTGTTACTGATGCGCCTCTTATTTACTTGTATAACCTTTTTAATTACTTATAATGCATCGAATGTTGCTGATAGCAATACATAAGTTACTGGTCACGTGGTTTTCTATAATTATTCCAACTTACTAATTCCATTGTCTTCTTTTACCTACAATTTGTTACAGGTTACTGATGCTTCTGTATATCTTACTTATCATATTCTCTGCTTTAAATTACTATCGAATCCTGCCTTCTTTACTGATGTAGTCTATTTAATTACTTGCAATACGTCAAGTGTTACTGATAGCTACGTATAGATTACTGGTGTAGTCTATTTAGTTACTTGCAATACGTCAAGTGTTACTGATAACTACATATAAATTACTGATGTGGTCTATTTAGTTACTTGCAATACGTCAAGTGTTACTGATAGCTAACTTGTATTTGATAGAAAGAACTTGTATTTTCTAAAGATACATAAGTAACTATGAATGGATTTTAATCAGTAAGAATGATAAAATAGAAAAGTAATACATGATATATTATCAGTAACATATGCAAATGTCATCAGTAACTTGGTATAGTTTTTCTGAAATAATGATTTCGATATCCAAATCCAATTGTAAGACATCCATCTTCGCTCCTTTTGATACAATCTTTTCACGATTCAAATTCATCCACGAAGCATCGTTCATCATTGCTTCTTTGGAATCCTGATCAGTTTCCATTCACAGATGATCCATCGCATTTGAAATTGAAAATGAGAAATAAAAACAAACGATCAAATTCTACCAGAATAATAAATAAATGTCTAATAAACAACGAAAAAACTTACAAACCGAGGACTTGAAGACGATCTTCTTTCGTCGCTCGAGATCTTGAGATTTCACAGCAAGAGGAAGCCATAGATGATTTTGGAAATTTCGATAATAAATAAAATGCAACGTTGGATAGACTTAATTGCGAATTAGAAAAGGAAATTAGTCACGAGGAGAATGCGGAAGGAGTTTATTACGATAAGGATTGGCGCTAAAAAAAGGGAATGGATGAGATAAAATAGGATCATTAGATCATGATCTGAAGGATGAAAGCACGAGCTCATTTGAACTCAAATGGGCACAGGGCTCTCTGGATAAAAATCCTATATATATATATATATATATATATATATATATATATATATATATAGGGAAAAAGGAGTATGCTCCCTGGGTGTAGCTAACTTACATGCTCCCACCCCTTTTCCCATGTATTTTTTTATTTTTCTGAAATGAAACCTATTGTAATTTAGATCACAATATGTCATCATGATGTCATTCAAAATTCGACTTAATTCGATACTTCTATCCCCTCCATCAAGACTGTCGAATTTTAATGGTCTCAGAATTGCTGAAAATGACCCCCTTCAGACGGAGGGCATATGAGTCTCTGTTTCTGACGAAATTTGAATGACATGTTAGAGGGATGTAATGATGAATATACATATTTTTATTTTTCCAAAAAAATAACAAAATGAGGAAAAAAGTCAGGATGGGAGTAGCCAATCGGCTACACCCTGGGTGTAGCCTCATTTAACACACACACACACACACACACACACACACATATATATATAGAGAGAGAGAGAGAGAAGGGAGCCTACACCCAGGGGTGTAGGTAACTACCTACACCCGATTCATTTTTTCATAGATTTTTTTATTTTTTTGAAATGAAATCTTGGGGGAATTAGATCAGTATGTACCACCATGGTGTCATTCAAAATTCAACTTAGTTCGAGACTCTTATCATCTTCATCAAGACTATCAAATTTTAACGGTCTCAGGATTATTGAAATTGACCCCTTCTAGATGAGTGTGTTAGGAATGTTTGTTTTGCATGAAACTTGAAACACATATTCCTCTCAATATATTAAGAAAATCCCCCTAAGGTTTCATTCAAAAAAATTCAAAAATCACGCAAAAAAAAGGCTGGGTGTAGGTAGTTACCTACACCCTAGGCTTAGGCTCCCAGCTCCCATATATATATATATATATATATATATATGTGGGGTTAATGGGGCTGCCCCCGCACCATTTGCGGCATTTTTTTAATTTTTTTTCAAAAAATATCGCCATGTATATTCATCCTTATATCCCTCCTGTATGTCATTCGAATTTCATCAGAAACAGAGACTCCTACGGCCTTCATCTAGACGGTCATTTTTTAACGGTAACAGGATTTTTTAAATCGATACCATCTCGATGGAGGCCGTAGGAGTCTCTGTTTCTGACGAAATTCGAATGGTATATAGGAGGGATATAGGGATGAATATACATGGTTTTATTTTTCAAAAAAATAAAAAAATACGCCGAAATAGGGGGCGGGGCAGCCATGTTGGTAGGGGTGCTAATCGAATCGAATACATTCGAATCCACCTAGATTCAGATTCAATTCATTATGAAATTTTCGAATCCGAATTCGAATCGAATTTTAAACGAATTTCTAATCTAAATTCAAATTCAATTCGTTTGGAGTTTCGAATATTCAAATTCGATTCATTTTATATCAAATCATTATTTTTTTATCATTTTACTAATAAAAAACTATATTAATAAAATTCTAAGTTTAAAGAAATGAATAGAAGTTGTGATACTAATTTGTGAAAATTACTGAGATAAGAAAAAGTTTAACATAAAAGACAAAATTCAATATATACTATAAATTGCATAAAAATACCTCACTTTTGTCGTTCGTGCAAGTCTCTTGCAATCTCGTTTTCCCTTTTTTTTTTGAAGCCACGTTTTCCCTTTTTGTACCTATAATGAATACAATATAAAGAGAAAAAAATTAGATTAGACTTATTTAATACGATATACATTATTGATGAATTATTGAACGCATTATGACTACCTTTGCATGATGATGAACGACGAAAACAAGCTCGCATAGAAAATCCTACAAATTAAGCATGATATTTGAAGTAAAAATGCAACCTACAAATACTTTACATAATAAAATTCCTTTATCCATACTATAGAAGGAAAATTAAAATAAGCTGATGAGAAAGGGTTAAAAGTTCTACACTTCACTTGAAAATATTCCAGAGTACACAAAATATGAGGTTACAAACATGAAATTATAGTTGTTGAACAAACAAGAAATAAACGCATAAACAAGAAATAAACGCATTGCACTTAAAATAAATGTAGGACAGTTTTCTTCAAAAAACAATGTTGAACAAATGTAGACATGTAGATTTCTTGAATCGTGCCCGTGATGTTGTTCGCGTCCATAAATAGTGCATCTACACTTCCTCATCCTTCACATAAATAAAAATTATTAGAATCAAAACTACATTAGTAGAATTGGTTTTACATGTACATTTGAGCTAATAACTAACCTTTCCCATGAGAATATCGTATCTATTCTGGAATCACCACCCTCAAGCTCTCATCTTGGCAAACACCAGACTGCATTTTATTCAAAATTAGCATTCATCATAACTTTGATATTCTTGAAATGAATTCAAGTAAGGTGTTCTTACGTTCGAAGAAAGATTAATGTCTTGAGTCGCTCGAATCCAATCAGAAGTACATACAAGGGCCTCAACCATTTTAGGGGATAATGAACTTCTATAATCTGTGAGGACTCTCCCTCCAGTGCTAAAAGCTGACTCTGAGGCAACAGAACTAACGGGAATTGACAATATATCACGAGCCATAATAGATAGCACGGGAAATGTCAAAGCATTGGTTTTCCATCAATCTAAGACATCAAAAGAAGGATCTCCTTTTCTGGAACTCAGGGTTGGCTCTTCCAAGTATCTCTCCATGTCAGATTTCTCAGGAGGTTCATTTTCAACATTATCCAAATAATCATCCAATTCAGCTTCATATGCCAATTCTAGAGGAAATGTATTCAAAGATTCGTTATTTCCACTAAATTTTATGCTTGCATCATTCTGCTTGCTCATTCTTTGTGAGTAAAAAGAATATATTCCTGACAGTTCTTTCTTCAATTTTATCAACTGTTCTTGGGATTCAATATAAGTGTAAACCTTATCAAAAATAAATTCTATAGACTTCAATTTATATCTTGGATCAAGGAGGCAAGCTATAGACATCAAGAGGCTGCAATCCTTCCAATATTTATCAAACTTCAATTTCATTGCAACGGCCATTTCTTTAATGAACTCATCACTCGAAACTGTATTGTCTTTCAAAATTTCAGCTATTTTCTAAATTTTTGGAAGGAACAAATTTGTCGTTGGAGACTTTGTAGTAGAAAAAACTTGTGTAGCTTCAAAAACTTGCTTTAAAAGAGGGCGGATTTTTTCAGCTTTCTCCCATTCTTCTTTTGATGATAGACATTTGTAACTCTCATCTCTTCTAGCATAATTTTGAAATACAATTTTATAACAAAGTGCAGAATCAAGCATGTAAAAAGTGGAGTTCCAACGAGTAGGCACATCCATAGAAAGCCCTCTTGAAGTAGAAAGATTCAATTGCTTTGCAATTTCACCAAATTTCTTTAAACGGGGGCTACTCTTTTTGATATACTTCACACTTTCTCTTATATTAGAGATAGTATTCACTAATGCACGAAGGTCGTCTTGAACCATAAGATTAAGTATGTGTGCACAACATCTCACGTGAAAGAGTTTTCCCTTAAATAACAAACAACCCCTTCCAGCAAATGTGTCCTTCAATGTCCTTACCACGACATCATTAGTACTAGCATTATCTAACGTAATACTAGAAATCTTATTGTCAATCCCCCATTCAACTAAGCAATTTAGAATAGCATCAGCAATAACAATATCAGTATGTGGTGGTTCCAACTCACAAAAATTTAGAACACGTTTTTGCAACTTCCACTTGGCATCTACATAATGGGCAGTCAAACACATGTACCCTATTGTTTGATTTGATGTCCAAGTGTCAGTTGTGAGACCAATCATGTCCACATGTAGAAAACTCTTCTTAAGTTTTTCCTTTTCTACAGAGAAAAGCTTCAGGCAATCATTTGTTATTGTAGCTCTGGAAACTTGTCTAAAATTGGAATTGAAATATTTTAGGATTGCATTAAACCAAAACTCTTCCACAACACTGAAAGCATGCTCATGGACGACGATCCATTTAGCAATTAGTTCTCTTCCTCTCATTTGATCAAATTTCAAAGATGATAATGCCATTTCATTCAAGTGCTCGGAGTCAGACGACGAAAGACCAAAAGATAATATTCTTTGTTTCTTTTCTCCTGAATCTTGCATGATACAATATCGTTCTCTATTATTTTTTAAATGAAAAGTGGTTCCACTTTGCATAACCTTGAATGTTTTCTTGCAATCAATGCATTTCCACATTTCAACTGATACTCCACCAATTTTCTCATTCTCTTTGGTAAATGACTGGTAAACCATTGATCTTTTCTTTCTGTCACTCTTAATAGTTATTTCAGGACTCAATTTTTCTATTATTTCATCCTCTTCTTCCATTTTTTCATGAATATCATCGTCATGCTCAATAACCCTCTCATGGACACTATCTTGAGAAGATGGAATGCTGGAATTAGACTTCTAAAAATAAAATGGAAACACACACTCAAAACTATATTTTAAATTCAATATCAATCTCGAAATAAAGGATATAGATTAATAGATATACCTGTCCAAAATAATAACCTGAAGATTGGGTTTCACGTTTCTCTGAAAAATCCTCCATGTCTTCCCTCTCATTCTGGCCTATCTCCATGATATCTAAGACATAAAAGAATCAATAAATTCCATAAGTCCATAAAAAGATGACAAAGTGCACTTTACTTTTAACAAATTGTACAGACAAAGCAAAAAAATGCATACAGGAAGTTTCGCTAGGTAATAACAAAAAAATTGCATACTTAGGGCACAGCCGTACACGAGATTTGGGAAAGGCGGCTGAACAGGAGGTCAGTCCGGGTCACTGCGGGGAGGGGAGGACGATGAGGCGTGGCTGCGTTGGGGGAGGGGGGGGCAGCGAGGCGATCAGGCGCGTGGTGGAGGCGCGTGGTGAGGGCCAGTGAGCTGCGGACTGCGGTGGAGGCGCGCGTGGTGGAGGGCCTGGAGGCGCGCGTGGAGGGCTGCTGAGCTGCAGTGGAGGCGTGCGGTGGAGGGCCGGTGAGGTCGCGAGCCGCGCGAGGTGGGGTGGGGTGGGGAGGGCGGCGAGGGGGATGAGGGAGGCGCGGGTTGGGGAGGGCGGCGAGGGAGATGAGTCTGCGCGGTGGAGGGCCGGTGAGGTCGCGAGCCGCACGAGGTGGGGTGGGGTGGGGAGGGCGACGAGGGGGATGAGGGAGGCGCGGGTTGGGGAGGGAGGCGCGGGTTGGGGATGAGGGAGGCGCGGGTTGGGTGGGATGAGGGTAGGGTTTCGATAACTTTCCACGGTTTCTTTTACTCCTGGAAAATTTACGACAACGCCCATATTTATTAATGGATCTTTTACTTATGGAAAATATCCCTCTAATCTCCTTTTATCCATAGAATAAATTATAGATACAAATAGGTGACAAAAACAAATAAGTAGATATGTGTAGGGTTCCTAAGGTTGCATCATATATGTAATACTTCATACTATATCATATATGTGTATATATATCGAATCGAATCGAATTGTTATCGAACGAATCCAAGTAAATTCATATTGGATTCATTTGGGGATCGAATCCACAAGTTATATTCAAATTCAGTTCATTTGATTTCGAATCGAATTTTTTCCGAATTTTTATCGAACGAATCCGAATTGAATACGAATAATTCAGTTCAATTAGTAGCCCTACATGTTGGCTGCCCCCAGGGGGCAGCCCCATTAAATCCATATATATATATATAGGGGCCCTTTCAAATAGGATGCAGTCCTTCCTGAGTTCAGGAAGGCCGGCCCTTTTTTGTATAAATCACGAACACTTTAGTAGAATACGTGTATAGTTTGTATTATAGGTGCACGTTATAAATACAAAGCGGCATACAAAACTGTGCATTATAATACAAACATTAAAGCTTCACATTATAATACAAAATTGTATGTGTATTCTACTAAAGTCATCCTGTTTTATACAAAAAAGAGGCTGGCCTTCCTTAGGGATGGAAGGACCAAGTCCTGTTTGAAAGAAATCCTAATATAGGTAGGTAGTTTAAAAAGTCGGGGTTCCTCATATAGATATTTAGGTTCAGTTATACCACTCTACTTGTTATTAAATAGATGACTGTAATGGAAATGCTCTTATTTTATGCACAATCTTTGGTTACGAAGCGTTCACTTATAAACTTTCACACGTATAAGCACATACATGCATGTTCTAAGGTAATGAATAATCTGGGACCAAACTCGACCATTGCCATCTAAAACACATCCTTGACAAGAAGTCCCTCAACTTTGTTGTCCTAGCCAGGAACTAAGCTAACCTCCCTCAAGTTATCCTCGATGGCATCAAACACCACGTAAACATCCAAAGAAGTGTTGAGAAGATCAAACAAGCACACTAAAGAAAGCCAACTGAACAACGTATGACCGTCTCTAAATGGGTGGATAAACTCATGGAGTGCTTCATTGAGAAGTGCATGTACCTCGACTTGTTGAGCGACACCGGTATCGTAAAAAAAAGTCGATTAAAAATGGTGCACGTCGAAAATGAGTACCTGCTGTCAAGTATTAACAGGTTGAGCGATTCAAATATAAGATATACTCACATGTATTTCATGAATTCCTACTCGGATTATAATCAGATATTCCTGTTGTTAGGATTAGAGTTAAATTAGGATTATAAATTCTAATGAGATGGGACTCCTAATCCTAATAATAGTTGAGTTGTATTTTATTTTAGTTCTATTGAGAATAGGACAATGGGGTTGTAACTGGTCTATATATAGAGGGGGTGGAGGTATTGCCTCAAAACTACCACAAGAACAATGTAACCCCTAGAGAGATAGGAGAGAGGAAGAGAGCGAGGGGACATAGAGAGTTGCACCCGTTCTTCTTTTAGTAATCTTTCTTCTTCGGTGGTCGCGAAAGGTGACCGACCATCATTTTATCTTGTTGTTCTTTTCTTCACGTACTTCTGTGGTGGTTGATTGCACATCCGCATTTGTATGTTGGTTCGTATCGTTAACAACCGGTATCTGAGAGGAGAGGATATCGATGGCATGTGTCTCATCAACCGGTATCAGAGCAGATTTGATACCGCTTCTGTGCCCAACAACTGGCATGAGAGCCGAGTTGGTACCGCTTATGTTCCCAACAACTAATATCAGAGCTGGGTTTAGCGTTGTTGAAGGGACATGATGCGAAAGATCAGAGCGAGGATCGATGTTAACAAGACGACATGATGCATCAGATGCACAATCCTCATAAACTGTGATATGGTGGTCTCTTGGATCAATCAACCAGAGGTGTCGATGAATACTACTAGCGGCAGCTGACAGGAGATCGTGCAAGGTGGCACGTTGGAAGAACCCAGCGACGGGTGCGTCACCCAGGTGAGTTCCTGCTAACGAGACCTGCAGATGACAAGGATGACAAGGATGACCCGGTGCAACCTCAAGATAATGAAGAGATCGTGATGGAATTCGACTCAAGGGAGAGATTGTTAGGATTTGAGTCAAATTGGGATTATGATCCTAATGGGATGAGATTCCTAATCCTAATAATAGTTGAGTTGTATCTAGTTATAGCCATATTGGGAAAAGGACAGTGGGATTGTAACTGGGTTATATATAGAGGGGGTGGAGGTATTGCATCTATACCACCACAAGAACAATGTAACTCTAGAGAAGGGGGAGAGAGAGAGAGAGAGATGAGAGAGATGAGAGAGCGAGGGAACAGAGAGAGTTGTACTCGTTTAATTATAGTAATCTTTCTTCTCGGTGGTCGCGAGAGGTGACCAACCACCGTTATATCTGGTTGTTCTTTCTTTTACGTGTGTTCGTGGTGGTTGATTGCGCATCCATATCCGAGGGTTCATCCGGTATCCGAGCAGAGGCGATACTGGTGGTTCGTATCTCCATTAACTGGTATCAGAGCTGAGTTGGTACATCTTCCGTTCCCAATAACTGGTATCAGGGCAAAGACGATACAAGATCGTGTCCCATCAACTGTTATTAGAGCGGAGACGATGCCAGAACGTGTCCCAACACTTGTGCCCACCAGACAGAATGTGTGCTCCTCCATCACTGGTACTGAATCATTCTTATACAATCTGATGCCTTTCAAGCTTAAGACCATGTTCGGGTAGAGGTTTACCCCTCTTTTTTGGGGGGGGTTCTTTTCCCAAAACTTTCTCTTTCATGTGGGGCACGCTCTCCCTCTCTTTTTAATACATTAAATAAATCATTTCTCTTTCATCTATTCCATCAAAAAATAATATATTATATCATCATATCATAAAAATTATAAACTACTCAGTTTTTACTCAATTTTTCAAACTTTAATACAATAATATCACAATAACTACTCACTTTTCCAAACTTCAATGCAATCATATCACAATAAAGCCTCTCAACCCAAAACCTTATATCCAAATCCCAAAACATAAAACCGAGTTATCCTTCCCCCTAGTTTACCTGAGATAACCTATCAACCAAACACACCCTAAAAGTATGGAAACAATTGACTGATTTGTAAATATGCGATTAAAAACAATGATTATTGTAGCATCAGTATCGTCAAATCAGAACAATTTCCAAATCATTTTCTGTGAGTTTGGTTCGCTCACTAGGAAGCATTGTTATCCGATGCCGCATCATCATTATTTATCTTATCTAGAGCTAAACCTATATATTGACTTTTGTGATCAATAAAAGAAGTAATTCTTAAGAAAAGATATATAAATATGATATACGAAAATTAACATGCAAAAGTACAACAAAAAGATACAAAGATAAATCAGCTCACTGAATTTATTATACCAATAAACCCCACAAAAAAATAAAACTATTATAAATTATATTCTAATTGAAGTTGATGGAGAATTCTTGAATATAAATCAAAGTAATTTATATTCAATAAATAAAAGAATAAAAATAAAGTCGAAATAAAAAATCCGTGTGATGGAAAATCCTAGGTTTCCTTCCTCAACGTAGCGATCACATTTATTAATTTACAATCCATATTTTAATAATTATAATTTCATTATTCCCATAAAACTTAAGTATTTATATGTACTACACATAAAATGTTCAAAATATATAGTTAAATATAAAAAATGCCTTAGAATCAAATAGGTACAATATATCTATAAAATGATGTAACAATTATTGACAAATTTTAAAAAAAAATGATTGAAAATATATATACTCAAAGCTAATATTCATACAAGTTTCATGAAGGGAATTCTCTCCTTCTAGATGCCATATGTGGAAGGGGCACATATAATCCTAAAACATTTCTAAAGACTTCCACCTTTCATCTTCTTGAACTTATAAAACCCGATGGGTCAAAACGAAATTTCATAAAGTTCCATGATGGGTTGCTCCAGTTGAGACCACGGGTGTCTATCGAGTTCAACAAGTCAAGCCGGCTCCAACTCGGACTCGAAGTCGATAAGGAAACTCGGGTTCGAGCTCCATAAGGTTCGAGGCTTGGAATGTTGGCTCGAACTCGAATTTGTTGAGTTCGAGTTGGCTCACCAGTTTCTTAACGAGCGCTACCCATGATTAAAAAGAGAAGCCATGGAGGAAAGGAACATGCAAGGGAAGAGGAGGGGGGATCTTACCTTCAACTTGTTGGTTGCTGGATTCTCGGGGAGGGTCACAACATCAGCAACAAGTTTGTTCCTAGGGCCAGGTAGGGTCGTCGGGAAGTTGGGAATGAGGTGACTCCGGTGACGTTGTAGCTGGGAGTTGGTATCTGGGTGGGCGGCGATGGTGGTAAGGGAGAAGGGTGCTTATAGCAATGGTGGCAGGGATGAAGCCAGGATTTTTAGTTGAGGGGGACCAAAAAGAATAGGGAAATTGTTTTTTAATATATACTAAGATTTTTTTACTTAATATGTCAAATTTATTTTGACTTCATATCATACCATTTTGAAAAATACTAAAGAATTATTTTTAAACGTATTATAACATTTAAAAAAAAAGAAAAGAATGACTTGAGTAATAAAATTATCATCATATTTACTACATTAAAAGTATGACTTGGATACAAATAAATTTCATATAAAAATTATAATTGTAAGTAACAATTCCTCCTCTTTGTAATTTGGAAATGTCCTGAAAGAAAAAATTAACTGTGTTATTTTTTCATTATATAAAACATATAAGAGATCGAACATATCTTTATTTTACGCTATTTAAAACACACTCTCCTCGACTTTGAATCGTACTCATCTATAATTGACTTTGAAGTGACATATAAGATATTAAAGATGCATACATCTTGCGATACATTTGTATCTGATACACCACGTTATCCGTTTTATACATTTTGACATATATAGTCATATCCCTTCTAAAATGGTATGATTATTATAGAGACCGATATTATTATATGTTATGTACCTTTTCATAATTTCTTATTGTTCTCTGGACTACTATGTATTTTACCTGTGAGGTCTCTCCCTATATAAGAGAGCCTAGGGTTCCCTTGAATAATGAATGACTTACTTTTCCCAACATGGTATCAGAGCCAAAACCCTAGGGCTCTCCCACCCCCCCCCCTTCTCCAACCCCGCTCGCCTCCTCTCGGACCCCGGCCTCCCGCCTCCGGCCCCCGGTCCCAGCCCCGCCTCCCGCCCGCCAGCGCTGGATCCCGCCTCCCGTGCCGGTCCCGGCACCCGCCCGCCAGCGCCAAATCCGACCCTCTTGCCATGTGTCGGTCCCGGTCCTCGTTCCGTGCATTGGTCCCATCTTACCGGCTTCACCGTAGCCGGCGCCCGCCCCCTCCTGTGACTCAGCCGTAGCCGCCTCCTTTGCCGTTTCCATGGATTTGGGTGTGTAACGTCTACATACACACTCAAATCCTATGCAGTTCGTGTAGACACCTGTCTCTTTGTCTACAAACCCTAGTACTTCATCTCCGGCGTTATGTCAGACTCCAAGGTTGATATGCCCTCCATAGGCGCGTTCAAAGGTCCAGCGCCGATAGTGAAGATGGATGGGATGAATTATGAGCTCTGGGCGATGCAGTTCATGAGCCTCATGAAGTCAAACGGTAAGAAGCATATTTTTACCGAGGAAGAGCCATAAGATAAGACAGGGATATATGCCTCGTGGGAGGCTGATGATTCGTATGCCAAAGTTTGGCTGTCAGGCACACTGTCGATGGAGATTGCCAATGATGTCCTCCATCAGCCCACTGCCAAGGCAATGTGGGATATTCTGGCTGCAACGTACCTTCAAGTGTAGAATGAGACTAAGATGTTACAGCTTCAGCATGATATATTCACAACGAAGTAGAACGGCAGACCACTTCACTCCTTGTACACGTCCCTGAGAGGGATGTTTGAGAAGCTATACAGTACCATTCCACTCGCAGCGACTCCTGAGCAGCAGAAGACATTTCGGAATGCCACCATGGTGGGCGTTCTACTTGCAGCCCTAGATCCTGAGTACGAGGTCGCCCACTCTCAGATTTTGGCCGATGCAGTTATTCCTCCAATGGAGGATGTTTACCGGAGGCTCAGTCGCATATCAGTTTCTTCCAGCTCATCTACTCCACCCCCATCGGCGATGGCAGTATCGTGTGGGAGAGGTGGTCAGTTTTCTGGTCGTGGACGTGGACCTTGTGGTAGAGGTGGCCGCTTTCGTCATCCATGTTCGTACTGTCACCGCACAGGCCACTCGGAGGATACATGATACTCTAAGCATGGGTTCCCAGCATCGGCGTGTGTAGCCGAGCATGCTCTGCCCCAGTCAGCATCCAATGCAGACAATTGTTTCGAGGAGCTTGTGGCACGTCTACGTGATATTATGCCACAATCATCTACTGATTCTTCTGGTGGACCTTCAGATGTTGTTGTTACAGCTTCTGCCAGTTCCTCTGCTGCTGCTAGTACCTCAAGTGCTAATGCATTTACATCTTGTGATGATATATCTGATTGGATTATAGATTCTAGTGCCACACATCACCTCTGCCAAGATCGATAGAGACTTGAGTCCTACAGGGACATTCCCCATGGCCGCTCAGTACAGATCGCAGATGGTACTCATTCCCCCCTTGTTAGACAGGGGGAGGTCTTCCTATCTCCTTCTATGCGTCTACAGAATGTTCTACATGCTCCTCAGTTCTCCATGAATCTGTTGTCTATTAGTCAGATTACGAAGAATTTGCACTGTCATGCTATATTTGACCCCTCTTCTCTTATTTTTCAGGACATACTAACGGGCAGGGTGATTGGTTGTGGCTCTGAGCAAAATGGTCAGTATCGACTGGTTCGAAATTCTTATGCAGGTGCCTCTTCTCATTCTGTCGGGCCAGTATCTCCATACACCTGGCATCTTCGTTTTGGTCATCTCCCGCTCCAGAAAATGCGACACCTTCTGCCTCAGATCTCTCCCCGTTCTTCCTTTTGTTGTGAAGCGTGTCAGTTGGGAAAGCATCATCGGTCTAGCTTTCCTAGTCGTCAGGGTCGGAGCAGTCGCTCCCTGTTTGAGTTGTTTCACATTGATATTGGGGGCCCGAGTCGTGTTCCCGATCATCAGGGACACAGGTTCTATCTAGTTGTAGCGGATGATTTTTCTCATGTATCTTGGGTCTTTCTTTTAAAGAATAAATCTGAAGCAGGAGATGCGATTAAAAATTTGATTAATAAAGTGCAGAATATTTTTTCTTCTACTGTCAAATATGTTCATACAGATAATGCTCTAGAATTCTGCACACGGTCCCTCTCTCAGTTTCTCTCGTTGAAGGGCATTATTTAAAAAACTACTTGTGCTTACACATCTCAGCAGAATGGCGTAGCAGAAAGAAAGCACCGTCACCTTCTTGACATTACTCGAACTCTCCTTATTCAGAGTTGTGCTCCTATCTCTTTCTGGGGGGATGCTATTCTTACAGCTTGCTACCTGGTCAATCGTATGCCATCATCTATCCTTGGTGAGAAAATTCCACTTTCTATCATTTTTCTTGATAAGGAATTATTCTCACTTACTCCTCGTGTTTTTGGTACAGTTGCATTTGTTCATCTCTTGACTCCTAGACTTGACAAACTCTCTCCTAAAGCTGTCGAGTGTGTCTTTGTCGGTTACTCTCGGACTCAGAAGGGTTATCGTTGTTATGACCCCATCAACAAGAAATACTTTGTCAGTGCTGATGTCACGTTCTTTAAGTCTATTATGTATTTTTCCCCTGTAGGTGACAGGCTGGTACCATCCACTACCAACGATGATGTCTATGTCCCTCCGCCTCCTAGTTGGAGTTCACCTGAGTCCACTCCTGCTCCAGTTACTACGTCATCTTCACCACCACCTCCACCTCCACCACCACCACCTCCACAACCTCCTATTCCACCTTTACCAAAATTCTATACGCGTCGGTCAGGTCCTGCTCAGGCTACACGTCAGACATCCATCACGCCTCAGGTATGTTTAGATGGCATTGCTACTGATGGGTCAGATATGGTACATGTGCAGGATTCTTCATTGCAGGAGGAGACTATACCATCCAGTACAGTGGACGATGACCTTGATATTCCTATTGCTATCAGGAAGCAAAAGCGGACGTGTGCATCTTATCCCTTTTCTTCCCATGTATCTTTCCATCGCCTCACAGGTGACTTTCATAGATTTGCTGCAGCTTTGTCTTTCGTGGACATACCACAGACCTATCAGGAGGCTATGAAGATTGATTGTTGGCGAATGGCTATGGAAGACGAGATGTGTGCCTTACAGTCTCATGGCACATGGAGCTTGGTTAATGCTCCTCCTGATGCATCCATTGTTAGCTGTAAATGGCTATTCATAGTTAAATACCACGTTGATGGCAATCTGGATCGATACAAGTCACGGCTGGTCACGCGAGGTTTCACACAAACCTATGGCGTGGACTATATGGATACCTTTTCTCCGGTGGCTTGTCATTCTACTATTCGCATTCTCTTATCAGTTGCTGTGGTACGTGATTGGACTATATCTCAACTTGATGTCAAGAATGCCTTCTTGTATGGAGATCTGCGGGAGGAAGTCTACATGCAGCAGCCACCAGGGTTCACTGTTAATGGGGAGAAGCATATGGTGTGTGTAGACTTCGCAAGGCAATTTATGGCCTCAAATAGAGCCCAAGGGCGTGGTTCCAGAAGCTTTCTCATTTGATTGAACGATAGGGGTTCAAAAGATCAAATGCAAACCACTCGTTGTTTATTCAGAAGTCTTCAGCAGGTACGGTTGTCATCATGGTATGTGTTGATGATTTTCTGGCTACAGGAAATGATGTTCAGGGAATAGAAAGGGCAAAAGCATTTCTAGGCCGTCAATTCATCACGAAGGATCTTGGAACCCTAAGATACTTTCTGGGTTTGGAATTTGCCAGGAATGCACAGGGTCTGGTGATGACCCAAAGGAAGTACATTGCTGATTTTTTGACTGAAATAGGCATGGTTGGATGCAGACCATCGAGTATTCCCATGGATCCAAGCATGAAGCTATATGATGATGACACTGTTGAAGTAGACAAGAGGAGATATAGAGAAATGGTGGGTAAGCTCCTTTATATTACCATAACTCGACCCGATATTGCCTTTGCAGTAAGCCGGGTAAGTCAATTTATGGAGCAGCCAAGACAAGTTCATATGGATGCTATATACATGATACTGAGGTATCTAAAGTCATCTCCAGGTTCAGGGTTGCTATTTCGAAAGGGCACAGATTTATCTATTTCAGCATGTGCAGATGCCGATTATGCAGGATGCCCTAAGGATCGAAAGTCGACCTCAGGATTTGTCGTTTTTTGTTGGGAGCTCTCTGGTTTCTTGGAAACGCAAGAAACAAACTGTTGTGGCAAGGTCCAGTGCTAAATCTGAATATAGGGCCATGGCGCAAGCAAGCACGGAGATGATCTGGGTTCGATCTGTGCTAGAGGATTTACATGTAGCCGTACCTTTACCTATGCAGCTTCAGTGTGACAATCAGGCAACAATGTTTATTGCCAACAATCCAACATTCCATGAAAGAACAAATCATATTGAAGTTGACTGCCACTACACTAGAGACTTGATCCAGAGAGGCTTGATATCTACATCTCACGTGAGCTCAGGGGATCAGACTGTTGACGCACTCACCAAGCCATTGCTTAGAGGACCCTTCCAGAGATGTTCTTCCAAGCTGAGCATGATAGACATCTATGCTCCATCTCGAGGGGGAGTGTAGAGACCAATATTATTATATATTATGTACCTTTTCATAATTTCTTTTTGTTCTCTGGACTACTATGTATTTTACCTGTGAGGTCTCTCCCTATATAAGAGAGCCTAGGGTTCCCTTGAATAATGAATGACTTACTTTTCCCTACAGTTATCAAATGTAAATTATGAAAAAATCTTCTTTTTATGCTCACATGTTAGCATCATTATAACAATTGATTAACAAATAAAAGTATCATTCCATTCCATCACTTCTTCTATGATTTAACAAAAACTTCAACATCTACTCTAAAATCTATGGTAACCACAAGATATGAATAAATATATTGAGAAATTGATACAGTGGAAACTAAATATGAATACCTTTAAGAGGTAATACGATTACCATTATAAAAAATAACAAGCTTATGCTATCAAGTTTTACATATACATGTATGAATAATTTAATTTGCATCTATCAATTAATCAATTGAAAAAGGTAAAAAATTTAGAAAATATATTTGATGATGTTGATACCTGAAGGAAGGTTGGATCAAATCAATAGGCGTGGAGGCCGGAATAGTATTGAAATGGCTACGTTGGAGTTATGATACATGAAATTGTCAGAATCTTATTCGTTCACGTAATTGATATCAAGAAAGGGAAGATGCCAAGATGGTAAAGATAATATTATAGAGTCAGGAAATTGGAATTAAGGAAATAACGGACTTCCGGAATCAAAAATTGGAATTCAAAATTTTGAATATAATTAATTGCAATAGGGGCAATGCCTGGGATTGTAATCGCATATTCATAGGGGGTGTCGTAACTTCCAATAATCATGGAGGTGTCAACATTTCATTATCCCTTGAAATTAGGATGATGGGAGGCCTTCTCATTCCCTAAAATTAGGGAGGAAGGTGTGAGTAGATGATCTAATTTTTCCTAATTAGATAGGAAGTAGTGGGGTCAAGGCTGACGGTTACAAAAAATTGAGGAGGGGAGATACAGAGGGACGGGGAGACATACCCCCCTCCCATCCCCCCTCCCTTCGTCCCTGGGTGGTGGTAAGGGAGAAGGGTGGTTATAGTGGTGGGGGAGATGTGGTACAATGGAGAAGGAGGATTGTATGCGCATGGAGAGGGTTGGGGCTCGATTCGCTAGGATTTGTATGGGAGTGGAGAGGAGGAAGTCAGGCCTCAAAACATATAATATATTATTAGATATAATGGAAAAATAATTTAAATTTATATCGAATTATCAAGCTGAGTTATCAAGTTGAGCACTACCCAACTCGAGCTCGACTCGATAACCCTAATGAGTCACAAATCTGACTCGAGCTCAAGCTCATTAGATTTTTGAGTCGGGGTCACGAGCTCTTAACGAGCTGAGCCTGAGTTGAACTCATCGAGCTTGAACTTTCCTGATAACCTTAATTGAGATCTTTTTTACTTCCTCGATCTTCTTTAATTCTTGAGATTTGTTCATCAGATAATTTCTTGTTCTCATATCTATCGTTCTGCAACTTTTTGAAAAGGCTCGATGATGACTCGATGGTTCCCTTCTAAGCTGAAAGTCAAGGAGCTATTGCAGTTAATAATTTCTTCAAGAAAAAAAATTAAAATATTACGGCAATGATTTGTGTATTGTTCTTGACCCTTGGATCTTCTTATCACTTATGATCCAACATGCGTTCGATCTTCTTCAACCACTCGACGAGGTTACTCATTGACCCCTTCTCAGATCGATCCATTTCATTCAGATCCCTATAGTTTTATGTCGATCTAAACTTTATTATGAGGTCAATTTTAATTAATTTGTTTAGTTGATCTCGGGTTATCTAATCTTTGATTTTCATTGCGAAATTTACTCGACTTGATCTCTTATTCATTTTGACGTGTAAGATTGTTGTGATTTTAAAGTCTTTGTAAAAAAACTTATTTGATTGTATTTGACCTTTTTGTGCGCGATCATTATATAACTTATTGACTTCATTTCTTTTAATTTCCATGCATTTATTTTGGTCATTTTTTCATAGAATATTTTAAAAACTTTTTGAGGATTTAAATCAAATGTTGTAATGATATTTCCATTCAAATTTCATAAAAAAATAAATGATATTGTCATTCAAATTTCATTAAAAAATATACACTCCTAACATGTCCATCTGGAGGGGTCAATTTCAACAATTCTAAAATCATCAAATTTTGACAAGCTTGATGGATGAGATGAGAATTTCAAATTGAGTCGAAATTTGAATCACAGCATCATGACAATATGGATTTAAATCCTTCCATGAGTTTTTAAAAAATACTCTGAAAATATTAAGAAAAAGGATGGGAGTAGACAAGAGAGATACTTCATGGTGGTGTATACATCTTACCACGCACACATGCACACACGCACACATGCACACATGCACTCACACACGTGCACGCACACATGCACGCACACAAACATGCATACATATATGAGTAAATGAGGTTGCACCATGGGGTACCCAACGGTCTACCCCTGCCTCATTTTCAGCAATTTTTTAGTTTTTTTAGAAAATATTGCCATATATTTCGTCAGAAACAGAGATTCTCATGCCATTCATCTAGAATAGGTCCATTACAGCAATTCTAAGACTGTTAAAATTTAACAGCCTAGATGGATGGAACATGAGTCTCTATTTCCTACAAATTTGGAATGACATAATATATGGATGTAGTGACGAAAATAAATAACGTTATTTTTCAAAAAAAATAAAAATAAATAATCGAAAAAATAGGAGTGGGAGCATCCCGTTGCCTACCCCAGGGAGCACCTCATATATCTCTCTCTCTATATATATATAAGGTAAAATGTGTATATCACCATGGAGTATCTAACTTAGCTACTCCCACTATTTTTTCTTCATATTTTCTGATATTTTTTAAAATCTTCCAAGAGGATTTAAATCACATATTGTCATTGATGTTGTCATTCAAATTTCTTAAAAAAACAAGTACTCCTAACATGTCCATCTAGAAGGGGTTAATTTCAACAATTTTGATAACCATCAAATTTTGACAAGTTTGATGGATGGGATCGACATCTCGAATTGGGTCGAAATTTGAATGACAATATCAGGACAGCATATGATTTAAATCTCCCCGGGAGTTTTTCTTAAAATACCACAAAAAAATAAAAATAAAAGGGTGGTAGTAGCCAAGTTAACTACTTCATGGTAGCATATACATTTTTACCAACTTTTGCAATATCAGTTATCACTACTGGAAACTAGCTTTCTTAAGGCGGTCGTTAGTCGCCACTAATACCCCCTTTCCATCGCGACTGTGACGATGCTAAGTTTAGCGTCGTATATACTATTTGTGGCAGTTCTATGAGACCGCCGTAAAGAATGATCGCATAATTTATAAAAGCCACCAGGAAATGGTCAAGGTATATACAACGATTAGGTGACCACCGTATACAGTCTCTATATTAATGGTGGGTTTTCTAGTCGTCGTATAAATAATTGATATATTATATGCGACGATCACTTTGACCGTCGTATATGTAGCATCTGGTGTTCTCCATTTTGTTCGCCAAAGTCACCTGTAAAATGTAATATATGGAGGGCTGAAATGCCCATGCAGCACTCAAAAGCTTCATGGCTTACAACTGCAAATTCAAATATATAGGATAGCTGAAACATCAAATTTTGTCATATATGCGTACATTAAAGATTAAAATGTAGGTTACATACAACATATATATGGATACATTCTTATCTAAAATCCCAACATAGTCATACTAGGATAATACAACAAACATCGTAAATCCTAAGCACGGGTAGGGGGCGGGTCGTCATCGTGGTATCGGCATGGAATGGTTGGAGCTGAACGGCATGTTCTCCTCCCAGATAACTCAAGCCAACTTGTACATCTCCTACATCGGTTGTGCATTCTGCTGCATAGTCCGGGTATTCTATTGCACGGTCTCTTGCAACTGATCTTCCCTCTTATGTGACCTTTCGAGATCACACCACATCTCTACCGTACTCTGCTTCAATTGGTCGAACTTCCACTGTGATGGACCACTACCTCATCCATATAAGCTCGACTTGGTGACAGATGTGCTACACAATAGGACTCGTCCGAAATGTTGCGATGATGGAGGGAAGACGCGGAGAAATGCCTCCTCGCTCAGATGTCTGGGGGTCCAAAGAACCTTGATCTGAAAGTGGTTGGTTGTTGATGAACTCCATCATTTGTCACTACATACGTTAACATTTTGACTGTTTTAGATTTCACACAGATTTGGAGTTTTAACAAACAAATAAATTGATTGAATCCACCAATAAATCAATGATGACTTATGTGGTCTTCTGCATAGGTCCCATGAATGAAGAATGTTTTCCCTCCTTATTTGTGGTCTCTTGAGTAATCTCAAAGAGCCTAACGCGGCTCAGCTCATCCCCTGTCGCAGCCTATATAGGTATATAACGAGCATACTCATATCAATTCATCCTTTTTATGTAAGAATGTTAGAATAGATAGCTTACATGCTTGTGTTTCAGGTTGCCCATACTAGTCTTTCCCAAGGTATGGGTAGGACCCAATGCTTTATTTATGCTTCCTTTATCTTTTGCTTAATAATCCTACAATTTAGGAGAGCATACCAACATTATAAACCTAGACATAATTTTACAAGTAGGAAATCATGACATGTTGTTCACGCATTGAACTCGTCATCTCATAATACTGGATGGTCACCTCCTACTCTACTGGATGCCAATCCACGGGTGGATTGGCTAACGTTTCAGCCACCGTCACGAATACGTTGTAGTACTTTTAGAATTTTCAAAGAAGGTTAAATAGTGTATTCATTGAATCATTAGCTTACCAAATGTATCCACTTTCTTTCCCCTCACTCGGGCATCACAATGTAGCTTCGTTGCCCGATGCAAGATCCCTTCGTTGGGCTCGAATCATCACTCCAATTAAAAATATTCTATATGACATTAAAAAAGTAGATAAAATAGATATTAAAAAATGTTTTAAATGATTCGTTTAGTAGAACATACCTCCATATCAGAAATGATGGAAGTCTCAGAGCAGCATGGACATTCCTAAAGTCTGTGATATGTAGCGGCACATTCGTCCACACCGCGATGGACAACCGACTAGCAAATAGACCTGCGTACTCCCCTGAGGCTTGGCCTGCCCTATTCAGGTGCACCTTCACCCTCTCTCTCCAGCCTTTAGTTTTTACTTAATCGGATGCAGTTAGCAAGACCCATCCTCTTATGTTGCTAACATGTTTAAGAACATCTAATTGATATGCACGATTAAAAAGAATAAGATACTACTTAAATTCATACCTAACAACAAAGCCCCATCAGCCCTGGTCACTGGAGGACCCTGTGGACTGGTTGCAACCCCATCAACATCCTCCTCATCTCAGTTGCTCTCTGCAGCCCCCTCAACCACCTCAGACTCTGGTTGCTCACCTCCTCGCTCGTCCTCATCTCAGTCATTCTGTCTAGAAAAATGAGTACATACCATCTGCATTATTTTAAACGAACCATAACATATTAGATATTCATAATCATTTTTATTTATATTAAACATATAGAAGAAATATTCACATATATTATGTAATGTAATGGATATTTACACCTGCAAAACAATCTTCACATATATATTTAAAAAATAAATAACTTTAATGGAAAAGTGTTTAGAATCGTACCGAGTTCATACATTTATGTCTTCTTGGTAAGCATCAATCTCATCATTAATGTACTCTTCGTTGTCAAAGCCTTGATTAAACCCCTTAGGAATTATTTTTATCGGTATTATCCAACTTAAATTAGCATTATCTTCAACATAGAATACTTGGTCTGCTTGGCATACTATTTGGTTCCATCCTACCTAGTATGTTTTTGCTTTTAGTGAGATTGATGTATCCAAAATCTGGATCCAACTTAAATTCTGTTTTTAAATACGTCGTAGCATTGATGAATTTGTGATTCATCACTCTAAAAGTTTAAAAAAGAGCTTCATTCCCAAGTAATAATTGCATTTTCTCATTTATTCTACATTATTATCATTCATACACCTGTAAATAATTTCGACATTTTAGCATGCATTTTCGCATTAAAGCCAAATTTCCTTTTACATATCACTTGTAAAATATATATTCCCTATTTGTATCAATTTTATACTAACTCCAAATCCAATAAAATCAACTCTATAGTGTATATAATACTACTAATAAAAGAAAAATATCAAAAAAAATACTAACTTATAAAATTGACCAATAAAACCCAAATCTAAGTTTGAGATTAAGAACCTTAAAATGAACATATCTCTCTTATATAGTGTCTGATTTAGGTCTACTCATTTTTAAAGTAATATACATTCAAAGACCTTAAAGACAAGACTAATTCATAAAAATCTGAGATCATATATGAAACTTGGGTTTTGGACCCCTATTGTATATTATACATATTGACCAAAATACCCTTCATTTTATCATTTTATTTTCTTAGTTATTAAAAATCTAAAAAATAGATTAAGCTGTAAATATTCCTTTTATATTTTCTCTAACTTTATTTTGTTTTTTTCTATAAATTAAAAATGTCAAAAAATTGTAAAATATAAAAATATGGTATTTTATATCTATAAGATACACCCAAAAATACAATCTTGTACATATGGCTTATTTTGAATTTCAATCCTTCACAAAAGATGTAGATCTCGTCGAGACGAGCAACTTTAATGTTGACCACCTTTTGATTTGTCCTTTTTTGCTATTTCTTTTCTATTTTTCTTTAAATTTAGTATTTGATTTTCTGGGAGCGACACGTGGCAGTTCTTGGAGTCGCCATGTGCCACCCCCTTTATTTTATTTTATTTTATTTATTTTAATTTTATTTATTTATTTTAATTAGCTATTTTAATTATCTCTATTTTAATTATTATTTTATATTGCTTGTTTAAAAAAATACTTGCAACCCGCCACGTGACCGCCTCCCTGCGTGCCATGTGGCACCCTCCCTTCCTATTTTTCCCTCTCATTTCTTCCTCTCTCTCTCTCCCATTTTTTCTCTCGTTATCTCACCTCCCTACATTTTCTCTCTCCCCGTATCCTCTCTCTATCTCATGCACGTACCAACCCCATGCAACATCATGTGCCTCTCCTCTCCCTCTTCCAACCGCCCACCTGCAGCACCCAGTCGTGACTCCTGCAACCGCCCAACAGCTCGCACCGCGTCCTCAGCCTCTCTCTCCATGATCCAACCACTTCCGCCCCTTATGCCCATGTCGTCCTCACCTCGCCGCAAACCTCGTCGATGACCCAACAACCTAAAAAGAGTCGGTCGCTGCCTCTCATGCATCTCATCCGCCAATACGATAGAGGGTGAGCCATGCTCCCGACCCACTTCGGTGACAGCAAGTAGACTCTCAGCGTGAGCGACGACAGCCACCAGTTGATCTTCGGCGAGATCCAAGGGAGCGGTTTGCTCCTTTGTTGTGGCTTCACCAACAAGAAGACCGCCCAGAGCTTCGGTGCTATCTTTGCGGGCCTCTAGAGGTGACGACGATCGGACCTGCTTTACGCAACCTCCTCCTTCATCAGTGAATCCCCCAAGTAAACGTCTTTTTCCTTCTTCCTTCCTCTTTCTCTCTGTTTTTGCTCCTACTTCTATATTCCCTCCCTCTATCGACATATGACCTTCGACCTGCAACCACCCATCACCAACACTCACTCCGCCATGCACAGCCGTAACTATGTCCGTAGACTCCGCCTAATCTCACCCTCCCCCCCTACTGCACTCCACGCATCCGCGTGCGACCCCTACCGCCCACACGCCATAGTCGTTGCACCAACTGCAACCTACGACTAAGATCCAGCTCCAGCCATCAAATAGCCCCGTCGCCTCCTCCACTGTGCGCTTGACCACCCGTGATCCACCGCTCTTGCGGCAGCCACATCCCCAACTCGCACCACCGTGTGCGGCATGGTGTATCAGAGGAGTCCAGCTACCGCAGATTCTTTGTCTGCCTACGCCAACTTCAAAGCTCTCCCCCTACTGGTTGTGAGTCGATGGGCGTTGCCCTCACACAACTGCGTGCAGCCCCTTCTGCCCTCCTCGACTCCCCACGTCAGAGTTGCTTAGCCGCTGCAGTGCACACCCAGCCGCGATCCTCACTGAGGCATTAGCGGCCATACGCCCTCGCCCTTCAAGCGACGTGACCACAACTCAACCGTCTTGCGCAACAAGCACAAGCACACCACTCCACCTTGCCTCCTTCCGCTCTGTCGTGTGCCGACGAGCGGAAGGAGCACACTGCAGCCAAGCCCGCAGCCCTCTCACCGACGTTCCCACTTCACCGCCTATCCATCATCCCTCGTGCTCCATCGACTTATCCTGGACCAGCATTAGTCGTTGTCATCTCCTGAAAAAGAACGAAGAACAACAAAAAAATAAAGAGAGAAAGGCAGTCCACTAGGCTCATGTGAAGGGAGCCACCCTTTTGGGAATTTTGTGTATCTGCCCCTTCTAGTTCCAACAAATAACCAGGACCCTGCTTATCAAGCAGGCACGTGTTATGCATGTGCCCTGGTGGAGAAACTGCATTGAAACCCCCGTAGATCCAACAATAGCGAAGACAGCCCCGCCAGATGGACATCACGTGCAACGCGTGCTCCCCATCTGATTACTTTGCACAAAGACCCTTGCGGGTCTAGGTAATTAAAGAAGCGTTTATTAACGCTATTTTCGATAACTTCTAGTTTCTAAATTTGCATCGATACCCTTGTCTTTGGTCATTAGTTTGAACCATCATTTGCCATCTTTTGAGTATTCTAAAAATTGCATTTTATAGAACAACTCTTGCTCTATCATTATGAACAATAAATATAATTTTGTGAGTTGTGGTTTGTTTAATAGAATTATTTTGGTAAAATATTACATATTTTACCCAATATTTATTCTGAAATTGATATTAAATTAATCCTTAGTCTAAAAATTGCGAAAAAAATCACACTAGTAGAGATTGGGTAGTATTATTTTGTGCTCAAAAATCATCACATTTACATGCACATCGAGGTCAGAATAAATTGTTTGGTGATTCCCTTACTTTACTTTTAATAGGTCACAAGTCAATTATTTTTAAGATCTTATAATTTTTCTAGATTCGCCTCACATAGACTAATCTAGGTTAATTTTATTTCTGGAAAATAAATTGGTTTGCTATTTATTAAAATTAAAATTACAAAAAATACCTTGTCTGCATTTATAATTCACAAAAAATTCATATCGAGTCAGAAAATTCCAAAAAAATACAGTAGTCTAATTTCAACATTTTTCACATTATGGACAAGTTTGAGGATTTTTTGACATTGTTTCAATGTAATTTACATTTTAGTCCCTCGACTTAGCTGGAAATTGCATTGCATTTATATTGAATTTAAAAATAACAAAAAAAGAACCTCTTTGAAAACCTAATCTCCAGATCGACTTCAAAATCAACCTAAGGAGATAGTGGCCTCTCTGAGTTCGACCTTGGGCTTGCCCAAGTAAAAAAATATAATCGCTCACTTTAATCGATTAATTCATTAATTAGCTATTTTTTATTGATCCGATTTTATCCGACTGTAATGAAATTCTAACATCTTTTAATCATAATACGATTAAATTAAGAGGGCGATTTCGGGATTCATCAACCATTCACATTGAATAACACCACGTGCCAATCATGTTGGTAGCTCATCTCAGTTTTTTCAGTGATCTGGTCGTAGTATCCATCACAACCCAATGATAGGTTGTTTTTGACGAACACGTGGATATGAAATTTTCTTTCCTACTATTAGATTATGAGTAGCTCTTGAATATGTAACATTTATGATATATCTAGTGTGCATGTGCGCATAATTGAACGAACTTCTAACCAACATATCGAAATCCTAGGTCCAACAACTATCTTGTTCAGATTTCATTTGTTGTACCCTTCTTCCAAACAACTCAATGAAATCAATCTCGCTTAAGCCCCTTAAATTATCATGACAGTTTTTTCATTCATAGTAGAATGGAGCAATTTAAGGCACTTATTTTAGCACATATAATTGAGTCAACCATCTTTCAACCTCTTGCATTAACAGAATCATTTTGTTTGTTGCTCGACCTTGGATCTCGAATATTGATAGACGATCATCAAATTCATTATAAGGAGTGTCATTTCTTTCAAGATTTTTGAAATGTTGCTCCTCACTATCTATGTACATCATGTAAAAAGTGATGCATTCCTCAACCAAGTATCTCTCAACAATTGATCCCTCTAGTTTAGAATGATTAATTACATAATCCTTAAGCTTTTTTAAGATATCTCTTTATCGGGAACTGGTGAATCTCCATTTCATCACATTTATTCTTTCATTTTAGCTTTAAATCCCTAGTTAAATGCATGTATATAGCACTAATTTGTAAAAATCTTACTCAATAACTTACTATAAAATACTTTTAAAAACTTGTATTTAATTCCAAAAGAAGAATAAAGGAAAGAAAAATAAAGAGAAATGAAGTATCAAAGACAGTTAGTGACCCTAGCCCCGAGACCAAGTCATTAAGGTGACTTAGTCGACAAGGAATAAAGTACGGGGAGATAAGGTACTGAAATGTACAGAAAACACTTTACAAACCCTAATTATATTCACATGTATATAGCCTTTTTGGTACTTATTTTATTCTTTATTATTTATACCTCAAATAATAAAACCCTCAACATGAAACGTGTACATAAAAATACAAAGAAAATACAAATTTATTTCCCTAAAAAATAATACACAGTGCACCCAGGACACACAGAACAAACGGCCATAAAGATAACTTCCCAAACCTGCATCTCCATACAGACAAAATTGACCGAACTCACCTTTATTGTTCATAAAGTTTAATTTTTTATTTAATGAAGGTGTTTCATTTAATTTGGAGTTGATATGTAAATAATAACTTTTGGGTCCCTATTTTACTGTATACTTGTATATAATATTCAGTATACTTATTCTTTATAATTTCAGTTTCTGTATATTCGTAGATACTTGTAAATATTATTCAAAATACATGAAAATAATAAACATAGAATAAAACCATTAAAAATATATCAAAATAAATAAAGTAATAAAATTTATAGGTAAACTATACCTATATAATGCATGTACACATTTATTTAAGTAAATAAATAAATTAGAAAAATACAATAAAAATATGCAAATATGTAATTAAATAAGTTATAAATATATAAAATACATCTATATAATAATAAAATACAAAATACAAAATAAAAATAAAATATACCAAATACAAGTATATATACATATGTATATACATGTAAATATCAACAATTAATAAATTAGCTAGTAAAAATAAACAAAATCATAATAAAATACTATATAAAATAATATACATTTTATATTTTAATCTAAAATTAATAAAATTATTTATTATTTTTAAATCGATTAATAAGGGAATTATTTCCTTGAATTTCCTGGTCGGTCCACGTGGACCAACCAGGAGGCATAGACTGTTGACCCAACAGGTCAACTGTCCGGACTCCCACCGCCCCCTGTTAGACATCACGAGATCCACCTAACCTCTGACATTCTTTGATTTTTTGACGATGAACTAAGGCTCGACGGGCCTTGGTTTATGTACCAAAACTCCTCTCCACACCATCCCCCATCTCGCCCATGCTCCACCACCATCCTTCGATGAGGTCCCTGATTCTTGCAACCCTCGCAAAGTCACCTCATCTCAAGTGTATAAATAAACCCTCCTCCCAACTTTTTGAGTTTTGATCCCTCTTCCACTTCTGTAACCCCAAAAGGACCCATCTGGGTCCAGTTCTTGGTGACAGCTTGGACTCCCCATCCTCATCAGTAAGTATAAGGGTGTGGAGAAGGCGGTCCAAGGCCTCACAGGAGCATCTCCGACGAGCCCTTCCTTCTTCTCCCTGGACACCCAGGTACGAGTTGCTAGCTAGGTAATTTTATTGCATTTTCTTTCTCCTTTGTAGCGTAGACTTTAGTTTCATTAATTAGTAGTTAAATTAGATTAATTGCATAGAATTACATTTGCTAGAGCATTAGACTCCAACTTGAATTCATTGTGCTCCGACTGTGCTCGACCCGCCTCTTCACCTCACCTTCATTACTCCTCCTAATCTTCTCCACATTTTTCCCCATCCTTCCACCTCGGATTTTGCAAGAATTCAAGCTCCCGAGAATGATAACATGAGGACTATCCATGATGGCCTTGATACTACTATTATTGCTGATATTGATGGGGGCAATGCTGGTAATTCGGTCCTTGTAGGCCCGCATGGTATTGGCCCTGACGGTCGTACTGCTGCTGTTGTCGTTGCCTCTGCTAGGGCTGATAAGGACTAGGGTTGTGCTATGGAGGATGTGGTGCAAAGGTGAACGTGGTGTTGTAGAAGATCAGGGAACACTGGTCGGGCTATCAATCCCCCATACTTCCCTATCGAGCAGGGTCCTGGGTGTACCATATGAAGAACAACAGGGATGCCTTGCTTGAATCGATGATTTCGTCCACCTATGTAGTCCGATCGCTACGTCGATGGGTCCAGTATATAGCTGGTTTTACTCCACCGATGAGGTTAAAATGCTTCGGGTGAAGACTTAGGGGTCCTTAGTGCCCCATGTTAGTCATGTGAGCCCGAGGCGAATCATTCCTACAATAAATGTTATTGTAATATTTGATTTATCAATAAAATTTATTGATTATTTCATTCCCTATCTGATATTAAACTAATAAATGCACTATAAGGTCCCTCTGTATAATTAGGGTTATGTACCATAGCCATCTTAATAATCATACAGTTGTTGATTCAATAGTTGAATCATAGAAGTTGGTGCTTAGATGAATATCTAAGGAGTTAGGTTGAAGACTCATCAAGTACCGTGAAATGATTGTTAAGAGATGATCTCCAGCCTGAGTAGGAGATGGCAATCCTTTCTCATTAGGTTGATGTCTAACTGACCTCTTGATGTGTGTCATCTGCATGGGAATAGAGATTCAGAGGTGTCAGATTAGTTAGTTCAAAGAGTTGACTTAACGAGATCGAGATAACCAAAGTCATATGTCATATAATGTCACGATATAGGCACACACCCTCTGACGAGAGACAGATGTGTTACTATATATCTAAGTATGTACATTTGGCAGACCAATAGGTGGATGATAGTGCCTGAACTCAGCGACCAACAAAGATCAATTTCCATTGCTCTTTATTGATCAGATTATTGACAGGTTAGCATGGAAGGAGTTATTTTGTTTCTTGGATGTATACTCGGGATATAATAAGGTAGTGATTGCTCCTGAGGATCAGGAGAAGACTACTTTTACTTGCCTATTAGCACCTACGCCTTTAGATTGATGCCCTTTGTATTGTGTAATGCTCTCGCTACATTCCAGGGGTGTATGTTGGTCAATTTTGCCGACATGGTAGGTAGTTTCCTCGAGATCTTCATGGACGATTTCTCGGTCTACGAGGACAGATTTGACTTATGTCTTACTCATTTAGACCGAGTACTTCAGAGATTCTATGAGGTAAACTTAGTGCTCTCATGGGAGAAGAGTCACTTTATGGTGACTAATGGGATTGTATTGGGCCACATCATCTCCAGGCATGGTATGGAGGTTGACCCGGCTAAGATTGATGTAAACTCCAAGTTAGAGCCACCACAGAATTTGAAGCAGTTGAGGTCATTTAGGGCATGTTGAATTTTATAGTTGATTCATTAATGACTTCATCAAGATCGTTAGGCCTTTGACTGAGCTTCTGGACAAGGAGATTGAGTTTATAGTTGATGAGAGAGTCCTCCTTGCCTTTCACAAGATGAAAGAGATGGTTACTTGTGCTCTTGTCCTTCAGCCACCTGATTGGTCTCTTCCCTTTGAGATCATGACAGACACGTCAGATATTGCAGTTAGAGTTGTTTTTAGGTTAGAGACGGGATGGGTTACCATTTGTCATACACTATGCTAATAAGACTAGATGAGGCGCAATGCAACTACAAAATTACAGAGAAGGAGATGTTAGCAGTAGTTTTACTTTAGATAAAGTTCGTTCCTAGTTGCTTGGTTTACATGTGATTTTCTACACGGATCATACTACCATACAGTACTTACAGGCCAAGAAGGATGCCAAACCACGCCTTATCATATGGATCCTTCTTCTCCAAGAGTTTCATTTGAGATTAGAGACAAGCCTGGAGTGAAGAATGTTATGGAAGATCACCTTTCTTGGATATCAGATGCAGAATCCCCTGAGCAACTACTACTTCCTATTTCAGAGACCTTTCCAGATGAGGCTATTTTGTCTTTTGCCTCATTCTCATGGTATGCTAATGTTGTTAACTATCTTGTTTCCAAGAAACTTCCACAAGATTGGTTTAATCAGAAGGTAGATATATTTCTATCATAGATGTATTTTTACCAGTGGGCGGAGGTAGGCGATGAGCTCATAGCCGTTAGATCTTTCGATCCAACGACCCAGGTGAATGCAAGGATGGAGGGCAAAGATTTGATCAGATCTGATCTTGCGGTAGGGAATGGAGTGCGGTTGGATGGTTAGGATGAGACCTGAGGGTTTACCTATGGTGTTGGGTGATTGGGTGACGTGGAGAATGGAGAGGCGTCGGATGAGAAGATGATCGAGTGGCTGAGGTTTAGGCGGTGAGGTGTGGCTGGGATCAGATCTGGGAGTCGGATCTGACGACTATGAGTGAAGCGATGATGGAGGGTGGAGATGAAGCGGGCGGTGTGGATTAGATGGCTCCTGGAAAGGTCGGGTGGAGGAAGGAGGAGCGGCCACGTGGGCGGCCCAGAGGGCGCCACGTGGTTGCACCAGAAAATTCAAAATTAAAAATCAAAGAAAAATATAAAAGAAATAATTAGAGGCAAAATTAGGAAAAAAGTCAAAACATAAAAGTTGTAGATCTCACTACAAGTTTCATGTTGGACAAAAAACCAAAAGAGATCATTTATACAAAAAGTATTTTGGGGGGTATTTTTAAGGGGTTAAAAACACCGATTTTGGGCTTTTGATATTTTTATACTTTTTTAGCCTTTTTAAGGGTTAGGAACTTATAGATAATTAATCAACCTAATTTTGAGGGGTTTTTAATAATAAAATAATTACAAGGTAATTAAATACAATAATTATATGTTAATTACACATAATATAATATAAGATAAAATGAATGAATTTTATTGGATTATTTAAGCAAGGAGTTTTAATTAGTGGATTTTAGAATGATGAATACGAGGTTCATCATACCCCTATACTTAAACCATGCTCGTCCTCGAGCATCTAAAGAATGAAGGAGTCAGATTAATTCCTAACAGTGCAAGTGAAGATTTCAAGGATCAATCCTTCGAAGACCCTCAATTTAAGTGATCTTAAAATTCTAAGCTTATCCATGCTTTAGTCAGAAGGAATCCAACTTCTCTAATTTTCAGGCTCTCTTTTTGTACATATAATATAAAGATATGGCATTAGTGTACTGCATTTAATGAGAGTCAAGTCGAGGCATCACTCGAAGTTCCAGTCCAGGAGACTCTCCTCCAGACCTCATCCTCAACACTAGGGAATAGGTCTATTCTTACTTCAATCATCCGTCTCATTAGTTCGTTAGACTTGAAATGTATATGGACGACCAGATGATGGAGGGCATAGGATTGTGTCTAATTTTCTCTCCCTCACATTGGAACAAGGGGCCTCTCGAGTGCCTTTTTACTCAACACAAGTAGATTTTTTAGCTTGTTGATCAATGTGTCCGTCAAGAGAGTCCGGAGTCGTCTGCACTTGTTTTTCTGGGACTACACCGGGGTGTGTCTCTTTTGTGTATCTGGGATACCTTCGACACCCAGACTTGTATCGCTTATGATGCAAATCCCTTTTACGGTGTCAGTCCGACTCCTTGGTCCTAATTAGCGCTTGGTCCAAGTGGACACTTTAAAAATATTTGGGAGCGCTCGCCATTAGTGGAAGCTCATTTGTAATTTGACTTTTGGAGGATAAAGCTTTTCTTTGAACATTTCTTTCTTTTCGTCTATTGGCTAGCTCCACTGCTTTTACTAAAAGTTGGCACACACTAATCAACAATTAATTTAAGTTTCATCACACCCTGGCACATAGGTAGAAATCAAAGAGATAGCATATGAACTTTTTCACATACTGGCAAGGGTTTTGCTGACACTCAGGTTTTCTGAAGCCTTCATTAACTTTATCCCATCCTTGAATATCATTAGATCGGGTCTAAACTCAAATCTCTAGTCCTAGTTCTTCAACTGATCTCAACTCATCTCATCAATCACGCAGTTGTGAAAGTGATTGTGCTGATCATATTCTTTTGAAGGTAGAGATGAAGAGTGCAATGCAACGCCAAAATCTTTCAATCTCGAAAAGTGTGGATAATTAAGTTTAAAAACCCTAATGACTAAGGCATGTTAACTCAGACTCTCAAGATCACAGAAATCCAGTGTCCTCAAAATCCTCAAGCCTTGAGTGAATGTGAGTGTGTCAAGAATACACCAACTCCTTAGTTAGTGAATATTTTTGTGTGATTTTTGGCTTCTGCAGATTTTTATGAATTTTTTTTAATTATTTGGATAGACAATGATTGGCCCAAGCTCAAATGAATAAAAGTATCTACTCTCAGCCAATATGGGTGTAGTACGGACAGTTAGACAGACTCGTGTTCCTTACGGACGAGCCATATACAGCGTCCTCTAAACCACCCACTCTGCTACGGGAGACCGAAGTTCCCTCACTGAAAGTAGCTACTAAGCCTAGTAGTCAAAGTTTCATTCAAAGAAAGATTTTTAATTTTTCGAATTTTTATGGAGTTTTTTTTTTGAAAGGGGTTATTTACACAAATTTAATTCCTCAATTTTTAAGAAAACATTTTTATAGAGTTTTTACAAAGCTCAGTTTACAAGATTACTAAAACCAAGCCGGAAAAGAACTTTCAAAAAGTTTAAAAATACGAGCTATGGCTAAAGTAAATATACAGTAATATACAGTATATCCCCCATACTTAACTTTTGTTATGTCCTCATAGCACAAGTGATATGAATCCATGGCTCGGTTAAATATAGGGTGATATAGCAGAACTGAGGAGGAGGGTCCCTCTATACTTAGGTCAAAAAAAGTGACCAAAGTACAAGAAGACACAGAGAGGGAGGGGTGAATGAGTGGGATCCCCCCTATACTTGGGCTAAAAATAGTCTAAGTAAAGGATCTGAATTAGGGGAGGGGTTTGTGTTGGGAGAAGCATTTACACTAAGATACAAGTGAGGAGGAGGGTATGTTTTTACAGAAGAAGATGAGAGGGGGTTGCGCAATGTGTACAATTTAAGGTGTGAGAGGAGAGAGAGAGAGAGTGATTGTGAAATAAACAGAGAGGAGGGGGATGGAGGGGTTAGTGTATATATGCAAGTGTGGGGGGGGGGGGGGGTAGATCATCTAGTGATCTATCTTTTTTTCTTCTTCTTTTTACAACATGCAAGTCCTCTAATGAGGACAGTTAAAATAATGCACATGCAACAATTTTTTTACAGTATGCACATGCAAGAAGACTGATAAACAATCCTAAAATTTTTCCACCAAATCTTTTGTGGCCACTTCAGCGGAAGCTCCCAACTCTGTGCCTCCAAGGAGATCAAGCGTCCTCGATCTTCATGGGCCCTGCCACAAAAGAGAAATATTAGAAAAATAGAGAGGAAATTAATCAGCAGAAATGATGCAAAAATAATGCATGAAAATAAGACCTATGAATTTTGAAAATATTCAACACAATAATTTATCAAAATTAAATAAATAAATAAAAGTGAGTCGCGTCCCCAGCAATGACGCCATTTGATGAACGTAAAATTTGCCTCTTGATTAACTGATGATAGTCGTAGTATATGAGGCAAATTTGGTTCAGTAAAAACCACAATATTTGAATGTTGTGGAATATTTATACTTGGCAAGTCTACCAAGGTCGAACATAGGGACACGAGCTACTCTATCAATTTATCGAATTTTGGTCGATAAAGAGCATGTGTAAATAAGTTCTCAATTACAAGTCTCCATGCAGAATGCAATTAAATGATGCATGCATTTTTTAGTTGATTTTTATGCAATTATAAGATGATGTATGAGAAAAACGAATGATTAAATGCAAGGGTTATGTATGCAGATGATTATTACAAATATACCCTACAGATATCACTTAAACTGAGCAACTGATTAAAATATGAAATCAGTATCGAATTGAGCACCAAAAATACGAGTAGTCAACTATTCAGGGCAAAGACATGTAGAGCAAAGAACAACATCTAACATTAAAAATTCACTTCATTTAAATGGTGTCAGATGAGAAAATTAAATATGCCATGAAGTAGATGAAGAAACAAGGATCAAAACGACACTAAAATCTTGCAAATCGGACCTATGATGCTCAAGTTATGAAGATTACAATGCAGGGGCATAAATGTAAATAAAATGCAAGAAATAAAAGGATAAATAATTACAAATAGGTCCCTAGACGGACCTATTTGCAATTTCACAAACTCGTCTGGGCCCTTCTGTAATTTTTCATTGTGTCGTAGGGGCATATCTGCAATTTCCATAAGTCCGAGGGCTTTCATGTAAAATACCCAGACATGCACGTGAGGCACTCTCCTGGGGACCAAAGTGTAAATATCAAAAATTCCAGGTCCTTCTATGCAATTTTCCCAAGCTCTCACGCGCCCAGCACGTGAGGAGTCCAGGCTCGTGAAACTTGGCTAGCTTGGGCCACGTGGTGTCAGGTGGAGGTTTGGGATGAGGCTCTGGAAGTCCGAGCCTGTTGGTTCGTTGCGAGGCTCGGAAATGCCATGTGTCAACATCACGACTGTCCGATCTAGATGATCGGACGGTGACTGCTCATCGTGCTCCGTCGTGGCCCACCGAAGAAGGCGGGGCTTCAGCGAGCACTGTGAGGCTCCTCCAATCTCCTTGAGGCTCTCTGAAGGTCGGAGAAGAAAGCTGTAGACCTTATGGAGGAGATGGAGGTGTGGCGGTCCTCCGGGAACGAATGAATTGCCTAATCGAAGAAGCACCACCGATGGCGGAGCAGCAGAACAGAGCAACTGAGCGGGCTCCAGCCATTGATGAAATTTGCACCTACATGCGTTAGAAATAGCCGAAGCGTGATCGTGATGAAGTGTGTAGGTTGTGAGGTGAAGTGGAGGGCCTTGAGCGACGGGAGGCAATGGCTCTCTGACGAGATAAAGAAGAAGGAGGGGGGTTCAGTGCGGAGTGGTTCTGGAGAAGGGAAGGGGGGTCGGTGGGAATGACGGTGTAACGGCAGAGATGGCAGGATGGTCAGATGGAGGTGACGTCGAGTGAGAATGTCAAGATACCTATGAGAAAGAGTAGAGAAAAGGAAGAAAAATCACCTCGCCGGAGCAAGGTGCTTGGCGGAGGCAGCGGCTTGGGCTAAGCGCCTTGGAGGTGCTTCGGTCGTCGCCCGACGAGGTCAGCTGGGCCTCGGAGCTCGGCGGAGCGTGGTGGTGCTCGCAGCATGGTCAGGTGACCATGGATCTCACCTGGGAATGGTGACCATCGTCGCCTCGGCAAGGCCGCCCTCCGCTGTCACCGGAGGGAGGAGGAGGCTAGGGCGAACCCCCGTGAAGTGGTGGATGAGGATTTTGGGTGGCGAAGCAGCGATTTTTATAGCAGGGAAGGTTGATGGTGGTTATGTGGAGGCAAGGAGTTTTTAACGAAGGTTTGATGGCGGAGAAGTAATGGGGGTACAGTAATAGGTGGCTCACGAGGATGGCAGGGGAATGGTTGACTGAGGGGAGCGTTACGCGAGGGAGAAGGTGGTCGGAGGTGGCTGCTAAAATTGGAAGGGGGCAGGGGAGTCGTGATGGAAACGGCTGAAGAGAGGGGGTTACGGAGGTAGGGGATGAGCTCAGAGCCGTTGGATCTTTCGATCCAATGGCCCAGATGAATGCGAGGATGGAGGGCAAAGATTTGATCAGATCTGATCTTGCGGCGGGGAATGGAGTATGGTTGGATGGTTAGGATGAGACCTGAGGGTTTTTCCTATGGCGTTGGGTGATCGGGTGACATGGAGAACGGAGAGGCGTCGGATGAGAAGATGATCGAGTGGTTGAGGTTTAGGTGGTGAGGTGTGGCTGAGATCAGATCTAGGAGTCAGATCTGACGGCTATGAGTGAAGGATGATGGAGGGTGGAGATGAAGCGGGCGGCATGGATCAGACGGCTCCTGGAGAGGCCGGGTGGAGGAAGGAGGGGCAGCCACGTGGGCGACCTGGAGGGCGCCACGTAGGTGCACCAGAAAATTCAAAATTAAAAATCAAAGAAAAATATAAAAAAATTATTAGAGGCAAAATTAGGAAAAAGTCAAAACATGAAAGTTGTAGATCTCGATGAGACTACAAGTTTCATGTTGGACAAAAAGCCAAAAGAGGTTATTTGTACAAAAAAATATTTTTGGGGGTATTTTTAAGGGGTTAAAAACACTGATTTTGGGCTTTTGATATTTTTATACTTTTTAAGCCTTTTTAAGGGTTAGGAACTTATAGACAATTAATCAACCTAATTTTGAGGGTTTTTAATAATAATATAATTACAATGTAATTAAATACAATAATTATAGGTTAATTATACATAATATAATACAAGATAAAATTAATGAATTATTAGTGAATTTTATTGGATTATTTAAGCAAGGAGTTTTAATCAGTGGATTTTAGAATGATGAATATGAGATTCATCAACGAACAATTGCTGAAGCCATATCTAGATCATGAGACATTCTTGTCCGTGATTGATTCTATCTTTGTGGTATCAGACGATGATTCTTTGACATCTTTTGTGTCTGATACATGAGCTGATATTCTTTTGTATATATACTTTCTTTTCATTCTTTCTTCTTCCGTTTTATCATTCACATCTTTCCCGTATATGTGTGCTATACTTAGGATGTACTCTATCATAAGTACAGGAGAGATGAATGACTTGAGTGTTCTTTTCATATTGTTTCATCACTCTTGTTGTTTTTGCCTATACTCAGGGTTCCTTTACACTTAGTATAGGGGGAGTGATGTCGTTCATTTTCTTCTTCTTTCGTGTTTTTTTTTCTTTTTATTTCTTCTATTCTCTCATGTGTCCTTCAACTTGTTGGTATTCCTTTTCTATACTTAGGGATCTTTTACCCTAAGTATAGGGGAGGACAAGTCGAGTCGTTGAGTGTGTACATTCATTTCCTCGATTTTCCCTTGTTGTACAGTCTTTATACCTAGGATTATTTGATCCTAAGTATAGGGGGCATCACTGAATTATATTCATCTCATTCTTTATTCTTTGAGTAGTTGTATATATTCTTTTCACTTTAATATACATAGCACAAATTATACCTTCCTTTCTCGCTCATTTGATCACTATGAGGACATAGTTTGAGCTAAGTATAGGGGTGTGTCATATATATTGTATGTATACTTTAGCCACAACTTGTACTTTTATTTCTCTAATAATATGGCTAATAAAATTAGAATAAAAATATTTTGTAAAAAAATTGCAAAAAAATATTTGGAAAATTCTTTTGTAAAAACTTTCGTAAAATAGTTTGTAAAAATATTTGTAAAATTATTTTGTGAAAATTCACTGTAAAACTTTGGTAAAAACCTTTGTAAAACTATTTTTGTAAAAAAATTGTAAACTTATTTGTTTATAAAATCATTGTAACCTTTTTTGTATCAAAATTAATTATATTGTAAAAATATTTGTAAAATGTTTGTAAAGAAAATTTTCGTAAAATTGATTTGTAAAATTTTTGTAAAATAATTTTTAAAGCCTTTTGTAAAATGATTGTAAAAATGGTGTTGTAAAAAAATTGTAGAATGATTTGTAAAATTATTTTGTAAAGGTTTTGAAAAATGTTTGTAAAAACTTGTGTAAAATTGTTGTAAAATTATTTGTCACCTTGTATATAAATAACGTGTTTGTACATATTATTTGTATATACTATCTGTACAAAATATTTTTGAATAGAACCTTTAATCATTTTGTAAAAACCTTGTGAGAAAATTCTTTGTACATAAAATTCCTTTAATAAAATCCTTGTATAAAACTTGTATAATTTGTTTATAATCTTCATGTAAATAAAATTCTTTTGTAGATAAAATCCTCCTTAAATTTTGTAGATAAAACTTGAAAAGATTTTTTAGTAAAATCTTGTATAAATTACTTATAAATTTGCAAATAGTGTTTTGTAATTACTTGTAAATTCATGTAAATGTGTATAATTCTTTCTATTAGAAATCCTATAAAAATTGAAAAAAAAATGAAATCCATAAAAGTTTGCAAAACTCTCTAAAAAAGTTTTTTAAAAAGATTTTCCCCCTTTTCTTTTCTTTGAAAAAAATGTTTGTTTTATATATATTTCTTGCATTTGCATGTGCAGTTTTCATAATGTTTTTGATACTTAAACTAATCTGGTATAAAAGCAAAGAATGGAGCTTGGTTAAGACCTTAATCCACTTAATTTCAGAGGAACCTTATAGGAGCTGGAGTTGAGACTTTTCAGGTCGAGCGACTTAATTCTTTGAGTCCACAAGACTATATTCACATGTCATCTTGATTGGTCTAGGTAGAATATTTCATACACACGCATGGTTTTTTAGACAGTGACCTAACTTGGACAAGCACTTTGCACGTACCTCTTCACTGATGAGGTGGTGAGGATTAGAATCCTTAGACAAGAGACACACGCGAATGGAAACATACGCAGTCACTTCGAGTGGCCAGTGCACGCCAACCTTGTCTAGTGGCACCGACATCTAAAGACGGGAGCCATGGGTTGTAATAAAGCTTTAAAAGAGGGATGATCTGTTGGCACAATTTTTCTAAGACCTCAAAATATGGGCGAACAAAAAGATTCTATATCCGTCGAGGCACAATAAAGATCTATGCAGTGCAACAATTCTTTCCATGATGTAGAAGAAATATGTACTCAATAAAAAAGAATAAAGCATGTATGTATTTGACCGCATTGGTCCAGCTTCAGAGAGACTTCAGATCTTTAGTGGAGACTTGGGTACACAGGCCAGCTTCACAAGGAGATGTGGCTACACTGGCCACACTCTAGTTCTCTTCTCATTCTTCTATCTTCTCCCCCTTTCGATTGTGGGCACAGCACGTACCTGAACTTAGAAGGGAATACCTTGTTCCTCGAAGAAATAGTAGCTAGATTGGGGAATTACGGTCACCTTGCTAAGAGAAGGCTGGTCTTTATCATTTATGAGGTGGAGAGCTATATTTCACATTCACAATACAAATAAATTCATAGTCATCGGAATTTACGTATGAGGACTTGTTTTGACCTGACTGTTGAGGCGACCTGAATAGGAGTCTTGTGGAACTTAGAGTCTCTTAGGCTTTAACTCCAATTCCCAATAAGTTTCCGCCAAACTAATAATCAAAAGGTCCGACCAAGCTCCATAGTTTGATTTTGTGAAGAATAGTTTAAAAACCAAAATTATTTTAAGTTCATTATTTTTCCTTTCGTCTACTTCTTTTTAGTCACTTATTCATCTAATAAGTTTTTACTAAGGGACTAGAAAAGGTAAAGTATAGAGGGATAATGAATATGCATTTCAACATCTTTATTCATTTATTTTAGCTTAAAATATCTTATTAAACACCTGTATATATCAATAAAGTACACTTTTTTATAATTCTTTATTCTTTTGTAAATATTGTGTAAATGATTGTTTTTAAGCTAAAATAAAGAAATAAATGTTGGACATGCGAGCCCACAGCGAGCCATTATGCAATAAATGTTATTACGAATATCATTCCCCGATCTGAAATGAAGAATAAATAATTTGCATAATAGGTCCCTTAGTACAACTAAGGTTATGTACCATGACCATCTTGATGATCATACAGTTGTTGATTCAATTATTGAATCATAGAGGCTGGTGCTTGGATGAATATCTAAAGAGTTAGATTGAGGACTCATCAAGCACCATCAAATGATTGTTAAGAGATGATCTCCAGCATGAGTAGGAGATGGCAATCCTTTCTCATTTAGGCTGATATCTAACAGACCTCTTTATGTAGGTCCTCTGCACTGGAATAGAGATTCGGAGGTGTTAGATAAGTTAGGTCAAAGAATTGACTTAACGAGATCGAGATAACCAAAGTCCTATGTCGTATGTTGTCATGATATAGGCACACATCCTCTGACCAGAGACAGATGTATTACTATATGTCTGAGTATGTACATTTGGCAGACCAATAGGTTGATGACCTAACCAAGGTCTATACACCGGCGCGCTGGTGTGAATATAAGGGCATATGAGTAATATGATCTCTCAAAGGGATCATACATGTTCATTACTGAACCGGAAGACATGAGCTCACTCATGAGATGTTGGGAAGATCAAATTCCGTGCACGATCGTCTCGCTTTGGAAGCTTGACTGAATTTGTAGGTTTGTTACTTTTGGAAAGTATATGATCGACACTTGGGTATGATATATGCTTTTGGAAAGTATATGATCGATACCAACTCCCAATGATCGAATGAGAAACATAATGATAAATCCCTGAAGTAGACAGTGTAAAATTGTTCTTATACTTCGGGTTTAGTATGAGTCTTCCAGTATGCAGGATGTACAGGTATTGGGAATACCTGAGGGTGATGTGATCATAAACGGTTGTATAACCATGACGCTTCCATTCCTAAGGAGTGATGAAACGGCTCTGGATTTTAGTGACTCCTCTCATTAGAGAAGTAATCTAATCTTAGTCCAAATGTTGGATATTGATCTGAATGTGATTCAGATGCAATGGGAAGATTAGATTTACGGTCTTGATTTAATCAAGCATCTATGGGAGGCCCGAGATCTGGATTTGAGATGTGATCTCAATATCCAAGTCACTATACATGGAACAATACAATCGCCATGTCCTTAACTCCAAGTATTCGCGGAGAAAGCACATTATCCTTGAAAGAGTTCAGGATAATTTCATTGTTGATATAAGTATCCGAGCATTGAGAAAATGGATAATTAGATGTGATTTAATTATCATGAATAATATGAATTTGATTCATAATATAAAGAGAGTTATCTTAGATAATTAAATGTGATTTGATAATCAAAGATGTGAATAATGTGAATGTGATTCACATTGTTTGAGAACATGAGAATAGAGATCCAAGATGATTAAATGTGATTTTATTATCATGGATATTGAATAATGTGGATAGCACTATCCATATTAATCACATATATTATAAATGTGATTTATAATATACAAGAGAGAGCTATTTGTAATTTACATTTGTTAACTAAATGTTGATGTGAATTGGATTCACATTGGACATTAAATTTAAAATGTAATTTACATTTTATTTTGGGTTGTGAATGTGATTCACAATTTTCCAATGGCAAGATTACAATATTCACAAAATAATTATGAGTTATTTTTGTTGAATAATTTACAACAAGTGTTGTTGTAAATATTGGAGATTTCCATGGAATGATGTAATCTCATGAGATATCATGAGATTACATGAGATTGCCACCAAATCCCATATTATGGAAGGAGGCAATCTTCATTCCGTAATCTCCATGCTTGATTGATTTAATTTGAGATTAAACCATATTGATTTATCAATATACATTTAATCCAAATTAAATTAATTGTTGTTGGTTTTTACCAACACAAATCTTAGTCATTAAAAGAAACACAAATCAATGAGAGCCATTGGATTTGTGTTGCCATGGATTGAGATCCATGGATCCCAAAAAATTATAAAAGGAGAGGCACCACTTTGCTCTTCTTTACACAATGAGAACATAAGTCTCTCTCTCTCTCTCTTTCTCTCCACTTCAACCCTCTCTCTTCTTCTCTCATGGTCGTCCACCATGGATGCCCTAGAGAAGCTCTCTATCGCCGCAGCGTCATCGTTATGCTGCCCGATCGTTTGCTGGTAGATCTCCATCTTCTCTGGTGCGCCTCTCTCGTGAAGAAGACGTCGGATCTCGTGTGTCGAGATCAGGAGTTCCGCCGCTTAGATCATCACCATGGATTGCGAGAAGCACACGATTCATCCCCGAGCTCGCAAGCGTATCCTCCGTCGGATCGGACTTAAGACAGGAGGTCTCTTCGTTTAGAGACTCAATCACAACCACGCTTCAAGAGGTAATCCTATTACTTGTTTGTGGTTTAGACGAAATGATTCGAGAAGTGTTCTTGGATCATGTGGTTTCGTCGCATAAAAAAATTTTAATTTCCGCTGCATAGAACAACTAGTCTGACTAGTCGTTCTTCGTCGTATTTGATGCGATGCTCACGCTTCCATGATACGCTTAAGGATCTCTCCATATCCTTCAAGTGGTATCAGAGCCTTAGGTCGGAGGTTTTGGATATGATCCATAAACCTAGGACGGCTTGGGTTCGTTAGGGTTTGCGAAAGTTTTATCGCAGTTCATTTTTGTAACTCTGTTTAATGATTATTTTCGGCCCTGTTAATTGTTTAAACACGAAAATAAAACTTGAATTTTGTTTTCCATTAAATAAGGAAACCATAGGATCTGAGTTTACGTTATTTGGATTCCGTTTGCTCGAGATATGGTTGTTTTAATGAACATGTGATAAGCAACCCGCACCCTATGTTAATTCGAGCAAATTAATGTCCAAATTAATGTTAATCGTTCGTTGCAGTCGGATACGAGAGGCTAGTCAAAAACCACTTAAATAAGGTTTGAGCCAATTTCAAGCGGTGATTTTTTTTTTACTTGGTGGAAGTCCAAGGTCGAACTCAGGGAGGCATCTGTCTCCTTAGGTGAATTTTAGCAAAGCTCAAGTGTGTGATTTTCGAGAAGTCTTTTTTTGTTCTTTTTCTAATTTCTATGCAGACTCATGCAACCAGCAGGCCAATATAAGTTTCAATTTAATTAGGATATCAAATGGAGTTCAAAAATTCTAAAAATTGGCCAGATGATTAATTATGATGAAAATGAGTTACCCTAATTTTTTTGGATTTTTCAGACACTAAATGGATTTACTGTGAATTAAATATATAGACAGGGTGATTTTCACTATTTAATTGTTAATAAATAACAACTCACAATTTTTCAAGAAATAAAATTATCCTAGATAGCACTAATGATAAGGAATCCAAGAAAATTGACAGATCTGAATTTCAATGTGAAATGAATTTATTAAAATTAAAATAAGAAAATCACTCAACAATTTATTTAGCCTCGATATATGTGCAAATGACATGAAATTTTTATGGCATGTTAAGATTACTGTCCTTAAGCTACTGTGAATTTTTGAGGATTTTTGGAATCACAGAGAATTAAGTATAAATTAAAAGGTATCACTGGACAAAATATTTCACAAATCTACCAATTAATTCATTAAAAATTCCACTGAAATTACAAAAATGTGACACGTGGCTCAATAGACAGAGGACAAGTTTCTCAACAAAATGCAATTTTTAGAATTGAAAAATGATGTAAAATGCAGCCTAGGGATGCGTGCAAACACAGGGGTGTAAATGCAATACAGGAAAATAAAAATACATAAAGCAAATATGCTGACAGGGACTAAAATGCAATTACCTATTATGTTGGGGACTCGAGTGCAATTTCTCCACAAGACACGTGCTCCTCACATGGGATCTGCTTCACAGGGACCTGTTTGCAATATGTGAAAGCTCCAGGGGACTCTGTATAAAATTCCCAGGCCGCACGTGCTCCTCACGTGGACGGCCTAGGTTCGGATGGCTGCGGAGGCTCGGGGCTAGGCTCGGTCGCTTCTGGAGGTCTGGAGTGAGGCTCGGATGATCCGAGCCTAGGCTCGGGGAAGAGGCTCGGGCCGAAGCCGCGTGGCAAGCTGGGGACCCTCGGATCGAGCTTGATCCGATGGACGGCGATGAAGACGCGTGGCGTGCCCTCCGGCCGTTAGATCTATGTTGATCCAACGGCTACTGGGCTCGATGGAGATGGCGACGTGGCTGAAGATCCGCCGCTGGATCAGGAGGGATATCAACGGCTGAGATCTGTTGTGGATGGAAGACGCGTGGCGCTCTAGGCACCGTTGGATCTAAGTGAATCCAACGACTCCTGGAAAGCCCGGCTGAGAGGTGACGTGGCTCGCTGAGGGCCGTTCGATCGACGTGATCGAACGGCAGCTGTGCGTCTGCTCCGATGATCCTCCGCCGCCTGCGGGGGAGATGGCGGGTCTCCGGCGAAGATGCCTTTGCTCCGCCCGTCCTTCCTCATGTCGATGAAGCTCTCCGACTTGTCGGAGATATCCCAGAAGACACGTGGCGATGCGGCGGAGATCCTGATGGTCTCAGGCGCGGCGGGGGTCTATCGGACGTCGATGGCGATGAAGCTTGAAGTCGGCTCCGGCGAAGTTCCGTTCAATGAGCAGAGGAGTACCTGCAGGTGTTAGAGAAGGAGCCGAAGCTCGTGCGTGCGCTCGTGAAGGTGGGTGGATGATTGGCGAGGCCTAAGGCAGACGGAGGTGGCCTGACGGAGGAGCTCCGGCCAAGTGGCGGAGCTGGAGATCGGGGTGCTGTGATATGCGTCGTCGGAGGTCGTGAAGGGTACCGTGAAGATGCGAGCTTCGACGCGAAGCTCAGCGGGATGGAATGGAGGCGAGGGAATGACCGGAGGCGGAGAATAAAAAGCTAGAAAATCGAAGAAGAAATGAAGAGAAGATCGGAGAGGGATGGAGGTGTCACCTAGGGATTGGAACTCCTTCTTGGGTTCCAGGTCGTCGCTCGAAAGGCCGGTGGTTCCTTGAGCTCAAGCAACGGCTCGTCGGAGGAGGGCTGCGACTCGGCGGAGGCCGAGGATCTCGCCGGAGAAAACGGACGTCTTCGCTCGATGAAACTCTCAATTCCTGTCACTAACTGGAAGCTCAGAGCTCGGGGCGTCTCTCACGAGGGGCGGATGAAAAACAATGGTGGAGAATGATGGGAATAAAAAGGGAGAGGAGAGGGAAGTTGGAGAAGAGATGGAGAGAGTGGAGTAGTGGGGAGTTATTGGCTTGGAGTGGAAGAAAAGAAAGGGGAGAAGAGGTAAAAGGGAAAATAAATAAATAAATAAATAATAAAATAATATAAGTAGGCTACTTAAAATAATTAAAATAGTAATAATAAAATAATAATAATAATAATAAATCCGAAAATAATAAAAAAAATCCGAAAATAAATAAAAAAGGGGTGACATGTGGCGGCTCCAGGAGCTGCCACATGTCGCGCATAGAAAATTCAAAGATTAAATGTAAAAAAATTAAAAAGAAATAACAAAAAGGATTAAATCAAAATGTGGTCAATACGAAAGTTGCTCGTCTCGACGAGATCTACAACTTTCGTGAAGGGTCGAAAATCAAAGGAAATCACCTGTACAAAAACATATTTTTGGGTGGTACCTTATAGATATAAAATACCGCATTTTATCTTTTGTATTTTTTTGTCATTTTTCAATAAGAGAAAAATCAAAATAGAAATAGAGAAAATATGAGACGGATATTTACAACTTAATCTAATTTTTTTTGGATTTTAATAATCAAGAAAATAAAATGGTAAAATACAGGGGCAAAACGGTCAATTTGTACAATATACAAAAGGGGCCCAAAATCCAAGTTTTGCATACGAGCTCCGATTTTAATGAAATTGGTCTTGTTTCGAAGGTCTTTGAATGTATATTACTTTAAAAGTGAGTAGACCTAATTCGGAGGCTGTATGAGAGATATGCGCACTTTAAGGTCTAAGGTCTCCAATTGGGTTTGGGGTTTTATTGAGTAATTTTACAAGTTAGTATTTTTTTAGATATTTTTCTTTTATTAGTGTTAGTCATATATACACTATAGAGTTGGTTTTATTGGCTTTGGAGTTAGTATAAAATATATACAAATAAGGTATTTTAGCTAATGTGCATGTGAATATTTACAAGTGAATTTGGCTTCTTATTTAATGCAAATATGAATGCTAAAATGCAGATGTTATCAATGCATGAATGAATGCTAATTTTGCAAGATAAGTGGAAATATGTTGGTATTTACTCGGGAACAAGACTCTATTTTCAACTTTTAGAGTCATGAATCACAGATTCATCACCCCCCTATACTTAAACCTTGCTCGTCCCCGAGCAACTAAATGAAATGCAAGAGTGAAATGATTTTGGGTTCCATACCAAGGTCATGAACAAAAGTTGAAAATGGAGATTGACTCGACCTTTGGATTAATTGTGTGGCGGAACCTTATTGAGACCTGAACTTAAGACCTAACAGACTTCAAGTTCCACAAGTCTTCTATTCAAGACGCCTCAACAGTCAGGTCAGAACAAATCCTCAGATGCAAATTTCTGATGACTATGATTCTTACTTGTACTGTGTAAGTGAAATGTAACTCTCCACATCAGAAATGGCTCGGAACCAGCCTCCTCTAACAAGATAACTCAATAACCCGGTCCAGTAACTCTTTTTCCTCGAGGAGCGGGGTATTTCCTTCTAAGTTCAAGTGCGACCAACTCAAGAGGAGGGGGTAGAGAAAAGAATGGATGGTGGCCAGTGTAGCCACCTATCCCGGGATGCCTGACCAGTGTAGCCAAGTCATCCAGCTGCATTTTCTTTGCTAATATACATACTCCGACAGGTATTATTTTTCACTTGGACCTGTCTGATTTTTTTGGAGTTCTTGCATTTTTTTTCTTTTTTTCTTTTTTTTGGAACTATATACAAGGTGCAGCATGGACATCAGGAGTTTTTCCTCTTGAGCTAGTAGACTATACCTCTTTTGAAGCATTATTGCAACCCACAGCGTCCTGTCCTCAGACGTCAACACCACCAGACTAGGTTGAGATGCACTACCCTCCCTAGAGGAGGACGGATGTTTCCACCCGTGTGCTACTCCAAGCTAAAGGATTCTACCTCCTCACCACCTCATCAATGAAGAGCTACGTGCATAGTGCTTGTCCAAGTTAGGTCATTATCTAAAAGAATCATGCGTATGCACGAGATATTCTACTTAGACTAATCAAGATGACATGTGAACATAGACTTGCGGACTCAAAGAATTAAGTCACTTGACCTGAGAAATCTTAACTCCAGTTCCTATAAGGTTCCTCTGAAATTAGGTGGATTAAGGTCAAATCAAGTCCACCCTCAATATCTACTCATAACTTGGTTCAGAACCCACTAGCTTTTCACTTTGCATATGCAAGATATGCAGATGAGATGTAGATGACATGCTATGAATGGAATGCAAGACTTTTTTTTTTTGGAAAATGCAAGATAATATGCAAGAGTAAATAAGAAGCCTTTTTGTTTTATTTTTCTGGTATACACAAATTTTTTATTATTTACAACCATTTTTAGTTGATACAATTTGTACATAGTATACACGATTTTTTTTTGTATACATCCTATTTTACAACAAATTTTACAAAGGTATGTTTTACAAGAACTTTACAACTTTTTATACAAGTATTATACATATAGTACATATTATACAAGTATACAAAATTTTAATTTATTATTTATTTTTTTTAATTTTTATAAAAGGTTTACAAGTATTATACAAGTATACAATTTTTTTTTCAATTTTTACCCACCCGTAATTATTGCAAAATATATACAAAAATACGCGAAAATACGCGAAAGTACGAGCTATGGGTAAAGTATATATGTAGTATATACACGCCTCCCTATACTTAGCGTGTGCTATGTCCTCAGAGCACGAAAGCGACTAAAAAGACATAGCTCGGGCTAAGCGTAGGGGAGCTAAAATAACAAAAAATGTATAGAAGTCGTCCCGTCCCCCTATACTTAGGCTCCGGCAGCCTAAGTGTGGAAGAAGATCAGAAATGGGGCGGACGAGGGAAATAGGGGAAATGGATGAATATATACATGGCGGGCATCGGTCCCCCCTATACTTAGGCTCTGCTCAGCCTAAGTATAGGACAGGAGTGAGTATGAGAACCGATGTGATCTGGAAGATGTACAATGAATAGATGCGGGTCACTCTCCCCCTATACTTAGGATCTGGTTATCCTAAGTATAGTCATGAGATGATATGGAACCGGGGCGAGTGATTCGAATCACTGGGGAGGGAGGGAGAGAATGTATGTACAAGAAAGAGAGAATATACAAGGATTAAGAAGGTTTGTGACGAACCTTCTTGCGGACACGAGGAGGTGGATAATATACATATGTGTCGCTGTCGGAATCGTCCTCAGATGAATAATAGTGAGGTGTAGGGATCGTCCAACGAGGGTCGACACACGGCTGCTTGCTTAGATAAGGCTTAAGAACAGTCGAACTGAGCTCACTCATATAAATCACCTTATCTGGACCAGATGAGGACTCTTCCGAAAATTCCTTCTCCGGTGTGTTGAAGGAAATTTTCTTAGTCAGTTTTCTAGAACATGAATCATTGAGAGGGAGTGGAGAGCGACGCGCCTTGAGAGTTTCGGGGGAACACCTCGAGGATTCAATTCTCGACTTCCTCTCACTAGATAACCGACTAGAAGAGAGAGCAACCATGTTTTTAAGTGGAGTCAATTTTGTCTGGGTTGTTTCCTTGGAAGGCCCGGGTCGTGGTGTGGTGCTGACTATGGGTTCCTCATCAGACGAGTCACCATAAAGATTGTAATATTCCTGAAGGGTCAGCACATGTCTAGGGAAGGTTCTAGTGGTCTCAGTCGGCTTGGCATTATTGGGCTCTTGTGTCGGATCATCAAAATGGTCAAGGCAATCAACAAAGGTCGTGTCCGACTCAATGACAGCGTCTGATCGTGAGTCCTCCTTAGAAGCTGTCATGGTGGTGGTGCAAGCAGTTGATGAAGTGGAGGTGTAGGGAGTCTCAGAACCAACGGTCGTCCGGACAGTTGGTCTCTCAGGTGTAGCAGAGAGGTGGGACTCATCTACCTCTCGATTGTCACGACTATCAGCGGATGCGCGGGTCACCTTAGAGTAAAGTGTATCAAAGAATGGGTGAGGTCGAAGCGCTCCCAATGCTGAAAAATCGATCTCCCGAGTCTCGCAATCTATAGTCGCCTTAGCCAAGGCTAAGAACGGCTTCCCGAAAATAATCGGAGACTGGGTAAACTCTCCTCGATACTCGATATCAATGATCATGAAGTCCACCTGGAGTAGAGCACCTTGGAAAGTAACGATGACTAAAATGTTTCCTCTCGACCGTTTGATGGATCGATCAGCCAGCTGAACGATCTCTCTAGACTTTCTGATTAGCCTGAGTTTGAGCTTGTCAAACACAGAGGTCGGGAGGATATTTATCGGGGAGTCATCATCGATTCTTGCATGGGTGAAGATAGTGTCTTTGATTTCACATTCAACTCGGGGTAACCGCTTCACTCTGCGGCTTTTGGTCTTTCTCCCCATCACCAAGGAGGTGGCCATAGACACTATGTGTCTTTCAGTCCTTGTCCTCTTATTACCCGACCTCTTGGGCATCAATTTACTTCTCACAAATCGTTTGAGGTCGGAAAAGTGATCTATGGCCTTTATTAAGGGAAGTTTGAAAATCAGTTCTTCATCGAGTGCTTCCCTTAGGGCAGGATCCAATTTTTTTAGGTCTTTTTCATTTTCAATTTTTATGTGCTTTTTTAGTTTTTCAATTTTTTTGGTATTTTGGATAGATGAATGATCGGACTCTGGATTGGAGGGCAAGTGGTTAGTAGAAGAGGGAGATAGAATGGACTCCAGCTGTACAGACGGTGTGGGTTCCCCAATGTTTGCTTGGCTTTCAACCTCAAAATTACTCATATCCTTTTCCACTTTCATTCCCAAGCTGGCAGAAATTGAGTTCAATATTTCCATGACATTTCTCAAGTTGTTACCAAATGATTCATTTTTCTTAATAAGTCTGGAAATGTCATCCTCCACAAAATTCTCATGACAAATCATGGGAGAGTTCTGCTCAAGTGGAGGATACTGCTGAGATATTGGGGTCTCATACTCAACATACCTAGACTCTGGCATGTAATTCTGGGTCGAGTATGGACCATCTAAATGGCAAATATCGGTCGAAGCCTCATATGATGGAGTCAATGAAACGGGGACTGATAAGTCTAGGTCATGAGTCCAATCTTGTGAATGTGTAGGCTCTTCAAATGAAGGCTGGTTAATGGAGGCTTGATCACTAAAGTCAATCAAGTCTGGAAAATCATGATATTCAGGCCTCTCAATTCGGATTGTTTGATCGATCAAATGATGCCCTAAGGTCAAGTCGGGATATGTATATGCAGATTGTTGTATGGTCCCTACTTGATGTGAGAATGAAGTATACGGGGGCATATAATTCTGCCAATCATCGGTCTCAGCAGTGGCTTGCTCTGCATTCGATTCTTTAATTCCTGCAAGCTCTCGAGAATAAGTACAGTCAGCCCAACATGGAAGTGGATCCGGAATGTCAGAATATGGAGTAGGTGAGAAATGCGAAGAAGTGGAGAAGTCAGTCGGAGTTCTGACTTCATGATCGGGTTGAGGGGAAGCCGACCACGGGTAAGGGTCTCCCGTGGATGGCGGAGGATACATGGAAGAATGAGAAGGCGAAGATGAACGGTATATGGTCGAGGAGGATTGACCAGAGGTCACAGTGTATGGGGGCCAATATCCTGACATCTTGGAGAGGAAAGGAAGAAGATTGATGTAGAAAACATGTAATTACACAGGATAACACACACGGACAGACACAAAGACAAACGCAAGAGCAAACCCCGAGTTCACACTCAACACGGTGAAGGACCCAAAACTGAGTCCAATTAATCTTATAGATTTTAAATGTGATTTTCAAGCAAGATAGCAAGGATTACGCGGCCTATAGGGAAGTCGGCTCAGAGCCGGATGCGTCTTCCCTGTTTAACCTGTCGCCTAAGATACCGTCGGTCCTTCCTTTCTTTGCTCCTATCCCAAGTCGATGGATTCAAAGACCACACCCCTATCTACCTGCAAGCAGGAGGAGGCTGACAAGGCCGAAACTTCACCCCGGGGGGTTACTGGCAGCTTGTCGCAAAGTACCGCAATTTCGCCCCTATCTACCTGAGATAGGCGGAGGCTACTTGGTACTAGTCAGTGAATCTGAAATTATTCGACTTGTGATATTTGCTAGGATCAGTTGGAACGTGATATGGAAGGCGGGGATTTGGGCTCTGCCTTAAGGTGTTCACACACACTCAAGTACCCTCACTCAGCCTGAAAACAAGGTCGGGGATTAATCTCCCGCAAACAATTTTCCAATTTTATTGATTTTTTTGGTCAATAATGTTTAGCAGTCCCGGTTTTAAGTTAAGTTATAACTTTGTTAGTCAACCACACAGCACGCCTATCGTCCAGTCCCAATTTTCTTTTTAATTTAAATGTGAAAATCAGAGGGGGAAATCGAGAAAAGCCGATGCAAGTTAAAAACAATGATGCGTATGCTGAGTAGAGAATACTTACAGTGATCCCTTCGCTTTTATGCAGGATGCAGAACAGAATTGAGATCTTTTACACTATATGCAAATGCAAACGAGAAAAGCCGCTCCTAGACAGGCAGTTCTATTAGCGAGTCAAGAACGAATTTGATTTGACTAGATCTGTGGTCTAAGTGCGTCTTTTACGTGCAATGTGTGGTCCTAAATAATTACGAGCACAAGCAAATCCTAGCAAATCCTAGAGTGGCTCAAGGAGCCGCTAGTGCAAGCCTAGTCTAAAATTCAATCCACACAGCACACGGGGACACAGTTCCACTATATTTACAGACGCGAGAACCCAAACGGGAACCGCTGTAAATGCAGACAATTTTTACAAGTTAAAAAAAATGAAAAATCCTTCTGGCATCTCAACTGCCGACTTGATCCACGAATCGTCGGCCTCCGATGCACTTCGAGATGTATCGACTTCAAGAAAGCCGCTCCAAGTCCACCGGGCCCTCGCACAAAAAGATATAAAAATGTCAGATAAAGAGAGAGAAAAAATAAAGAGAAAAGAAAATGATTGGAAAAATGGTATAATTACAATGTGGTTCGGGGATCAGACTACCCGATTGAATGGAAAATGCAAATCTAAATTTCTAAAATGATCCTAAGCCGTTTGCCTCCACGGCAACGGCGCCATTTTGATAAGCGTCCCGCACCCTATGTTAATTCGAGAAATTAATGTCCAAATTAATGTTAATCATTCGTTGTAGTCGGATACGAGAGGCTAGTCAAAAACCACTTAAATAAGGTTTGAGCCAATTTCAAGCGGTGATTTTTTTTACTTAGTGGAAGTCCAAGGTCGAACTCAGGGAGGCATCTGTCTCCTTAGGTGAATTTTAGCAAAGCTCAAGTGTGTGATTTTCGAGAAGTCTTTTTTTTGTTCTTTTTCTAATTTCTATGCAGACTCATGCAACCAGCAGGCCTATATAAGTTTCAATTTAATTAGGATATCAAATGGAGTCCAAAAATTCTAAAAATTGGCCAGATGATTAATTATGATGAAAATGAGTTACCCTAATTTTTTTGGATTTTTCAGACACTAAATGGATTTACTGTGAATTAAATATGCAGACAGGGTGATTTTCACTAATTGTTAATAAATAACAACTCACAATTTTTTTCAAGAAATAAAATTATCCTAGATAGCACTAATGATAAGGAATCCAGAAAATTAACAGATCTGAATTTCAATGTGAAATGAATTTATTAAAATTAAAATAAGAAAATCACTCAACAATTTATTTAGGCCTCGATATATGTGCAAATGACATGAAATTTTTATGGCATGTTAAGATTACTGTCCTTAAGCTACTATGAATTTTTGAGGATTTTTGGAATCACAGAGAATTAACTATAAATTAAAAGATGTCACTGGACAAAATATTTCACAAATCTACCAATTAATTCATTAAAAATTCCACTGAAATTACAAAAATGTGACACATGGCTCAATAGACAGAGGACAAGTTTCTCAATAAAGTGTAATTTTTAGAATTGAAAAATGACGTAAAATGCAGCCTAGGGATGCGTGCAAACACAGGGGTGTAAATGCAATACAGGAAAATAAAAATACATAAAGCAAATATGTTGACAGGGACTAAAATGCAATTACCTATTATGCTGGGGACTCGAGTGCAATTTCTCCACAAGACACGTGCTCCTCACATGGGGTCTGCTTCACAGGGACCTGTTTGCAATATGTGAAAGCTCCAGGGGACTCTGTGTAAAATTCCTAGGCCGCACGTGCTCCTCACATGGACGGCCTAGTTTCGGATGGCTGCGGAGGCTCGGGGCTAGGCTCGGTCGCTTCTGGAGGTCTGGAGTGAGGCTCGGACGATCTGAGCCTAGGCTCGGGGAATAGGCTCGGGCCGAAGACGCGTGGCAAGCTGGGGACCCTCGGATCGAGCTTGATCCGATGGATGGCGATGAAGGCGCGTGGCGTGCCCTCCGGCCGTTAGATCTATGCTGATCCAACGGCTACTGGGCTCGATGGAGATGGCGACGTGGCTGAAGATCCGCCGCTGGATCAGGAGGGATATCAACGGTTGAGATCTGCTGCGGATGGAAGACGCGTGGCGCTCTAGGCGCCGTTGGATCTAAGTGAATCCAACGACTCCTGGAAAGCCCGGCTGAGAGGTGACGTGGCTCGCTGAGGGACGTTCGATCGACGTGATCGAACGGCAGCTGTGCGTCTGCTCCGATGATCCTCCGCCGCCTGCGGGGGAGATGGCGGGTCTCCGGCGAAGATGCCTTTGCTCCGCCTGTCCTTCCTCGTGTCGAGGAAGCTCTCCGACTTGTCGGAGATATCCCAGAAGACGCGTGGCGATGCGGCGGAGATCATGATGGTCTCAGGCGCGGCGGGGGTCTATCGGACGTCGATGGCGATGAAGCTTGAAGTCGTCTCCGGCGAAGTTCCATTCAATGAGCAGAGGAGTACATGTAGGTGTTAGAGAAGGAGTCGAAGCTCGTGCGTGCGCTCGTGAAGGTGGGTGGATGATTGGCGAGGCCTAAGGCAGACGGAGGTGGCCTGACGGAGGAGCTCCGGCCAAGTGGCGGAGCTGGAGATCGGGGTGCTGTGATATGCGTCGTCGGAGGTCGTGAAGGGTACCGCGAAGATGGGAGCTTCGACGCGAAGCTCGGCGGGATGGAATGGAGGCGAGGGAATGACCGGAGGCGGAGAATAAAAAGCTAGAAAATCAAAGAAGAAATGAAGAGAAGATCGGAGAGGGATGGAGGTGTCACCTGGGGATTGGAACTCCTTCTTGGGTTCCAGGTCGTCGCTCGAAAGGCCGGTGGTTCCTTGAGCTCAAGCAACGGCTCGTCGGAGGAGGGCTGCGACTCGACGGAGGCCGAGGATCTCGCCGGAGAAGACGGACGTCTTCGCTCGATGAAACTCTCAATTCCTGTCACTAACTGGAAGCTCAGAGCTCGGGGCGTCTCTCACGAGGGGCGGATGAAAAAAAATGGTGGAGAATGATGGGAATAAAAAGGGAGAGGAGAGAGAAGTTGGAGAAGAGATGGAGAGAGTGGAGTAGTGGGGAGTTATTGGCTTGGAGTTGAAGAAAAGAAAGGGGAGAAGAGGTAAAAGGGAAATTAAATAAATAAATAATAAAATAATATAAGTAGGCTACTTAAAATAATTAAAATAGTAATAATAAAATAATAATAATAATAAATCCGAAAACAATAAAATAAATCCGAAAATAAATAAAAAGGGGTGACATGTGGCGGCTCCAGGAGCTGCCACATGTCGCGCCTAGAAAATTCAAAGATAAAATGTAAAGAAAATTAAAAAGAAATAACAAAAAGGATTAAATCAAAAAGTGGTCAATACAAAAGTTGCTCGTCTCGACGAGATCTACAACTTTCATGAAGGGCTGAAAATCAAAGGAAATCACCTGTACAAAAACATATTTTTGGGTGGTACCTTATAGATATAAAATACCGCATTTTATCTTTTGTATTTTTTTGTCATTTTTCAATAAGAGAAAAATCGAAATAAAAATAGAGAAAATATGAGACGGATATTTACAACTTAATCTAATTTTTTTTGGATTTTTAATAATCAAGAAAATGAAATGGTAAAATACAGGGGCAAAACGGTCAATTTGTACAATATACAAAAGGGGCCCAAAATCCAAGTTTTGCATATGAGCTCCGATTTTAATGAAATTGGTCTTGTTTTGAAGGTCTTTGAATGTATATTACTTTAAAAGTGAGTAGACCTAATTCGGAGGCTGTATGAGAGATATGCGCATTTTAAGGTCTAAGGTCTCCAATTGGGTTTGGGGTTTTATTGGGTAATTTTACAAGTTAGTATTTTTTAGATATTTTTCTTTTATTAGTGTTAGTCATATATACACTATAGAGTTGGTTTTATTGGCTTTGGAGTTAGTATAAAATATATACAAATAAGGTATTTTAGCTAATGTACATGTGAATATTTACAAGTGAATTTGGCTTCTTATTTAATGCAAATATGAATGCTAAAATGCAGATGTTATCAATGCATGCATGAATGCTAATTTTGCAAGATAAGTGGAAATATGCTGGTATTTACTTGGGAACAAGACTCTATTTTCAACTTTTAGAGTCATGAATCACAGATTCATCAACATGTATTCACTGTTGCGGGAACTGTGAATCTTGACGTGATTAATGAGTTGATTACTGTTTTGATCCACCTAGAAAAGCGTGTAATATCACTTAGGTTATGTCATAAATCAAATTAGCAATCTTTGGAAACTGCCTTTATCTAATTTGGATTTAAATTGATTGAGATATGTTAATTTTAGTAAGTAGGGGTCACTGCTGAAATTACATTCCTAATCAAGAACCATGTGATTGTCAATTAGTGAAATTAATTGTTAATCTTATGAAATAATTATGAAAAATATTTGAGAAATATTTAATGATGGTTATTTCCTTAATTGACTTGGCCTCAACCAATAAATTGATTAGATTTGATCGATATAATATTTGGAAACACAATCAACAAACAACTTGCTTGAATATTGGGAATTTGTCTAGCAAATTTCCTTATAATCAAAAATGTTTTGATTATTACTATATGGTATAATTTCGGTTGAAGAACCGATGATCATCTCAAAGTACACATTGATCTATTTGGCATTATCCTTTCCTAAGGTGGATATGGTGTCTAGTCGGGAAGCATTGGGGTAGCGGGTCGCACCGGTTGCGGTCTGTCCCACTTCCGTCGGTACTGGCCATGACAGCGGGTAGGGACTCGATAATGCCGGAGAAATCAATATTTATTTTTCTAATTATTAAAATTTGAATTAATACGTATTTTGAGATAATACCATATATGTATTCAAATAAAAACAATCAAGTTTGTTGATTGAATTGGACTGATAATTTATTTAATGAGATTGAATTAATTATATCCAATTAAAAACACTCTATTGTAAATAGATGTGTTATTTCCCTTGGAAGAATTAATTATGTGAATATGATTCATGATAATTAATTAGAATTTCAATATGATATGGAGGATCACATAAGTGACATCCATGGTCTCCCGTCAAGGCGAAGGGTTCCGTCGCCAGGGATTGTATGTAGGAGACGCCAGTTCGAAGTGACAGCTCATGTATGCAAGTGCATATGGATCGGGCTCTTTGCTTCTCGAAAGACTAAGGTCGTATGCATAGTGACTCCAATATCAGATCCTCATATTATTTTGGCGATATTGAATTGCGCATATCGAGTACTAATCCTGTTGACGGTGGGTTCAATTAACGACGGGTCAACATCACCTTAGGAGTGGTGGGCCTGAGTGTTAAAGACCGAATTGGGAATGCAAGTTGGACTTGCAAGGCAGAATATGTTCCCGCTTCTTTTTGTCGAAGTTGCATATTCTCATATTATTGGGATGTAATAAAGATAAGGAAGGAGATCCCAGATCTTGCTTGAGATATAATGGTAAGTATATATCTTACATTGAAAGTAATTAAGGGAATGAACTTTCAATGTTGACAAGGCAAGATAACTTTGATATAAAAATTCCTAAATCAAAGTACAATATATATTTAATATATTTATGCAAATTTCTTATTTCAGATAATCCTTCATTAAACCCACTCAATATTATACTCAATAATAACCAGTAAAATATCATGGATTGGATCCATGATCTAGATATTGTACCTGCAGTTGGACACATATTGTATGTGGTTGCAATTTAAAAATTTCCTCATAATAACGAGGAGTTACAATTAAATAAACAATGGGACTACTACCCTAGGGTTTGTATGTATCTATAGTCTTGATTTCTCATCAAATGTACTTTGGAAGTGACTTGTCGATGATGATCGTAATTGTCAAATAATCCTTATAAAATTCTAAGAAGATGTCCGGGCATACATATGTTGTCTCGACATTTAATCATGAATAACATGGTTCTCTGCATCATGCAGAATGGTGGCTCTATAAGAGATAATGTATTCAAATTGATTGAGTACATGCCTGAACCAATGTTTTAAGAGTTTAGATGGATGTAGATACGATGAGTGTCATCATTCTACTGTCTATACTCTGATCATTCATGATGCTTCATATTATTTATATTGTATGAATTGAATGAAGCATGTATAAATGTTGAAATGCTCTTATATTGAAATCTTTTGAATTTAACATAAGAGATCATTATCTTAAGCAATGGTTGTTTATAGATGAAGGGAGCACAGTGGAAGCGTGGGTCTGACCCATGTGAGAATGAAAGTCAAAGAGTTAACTATACTTCTGTGACTTCCATATGAAATCCAAAGAGTTAGATAAATGCCAATACTGCAATAAGCTGATTTGTTGATAGTATGATTATCAAATCTATCTAGAATCTGTAGAGAAGGAATCGAATAGTACATCAGAATAATCTACATATAATCATTGAAATTGACTTACTTATTTGATAAGATAAAGTCTAACAATTGTATCTCAATCTTCTAAATGACACTTGCAATTGGTTGCATATATGTTAGAAATTTGATCTTAAAGGTTCAATAGCCATCCAAATGGATATTGATATAATTGTTGCAGCAATCTCTATTGGATTGATAGACTTCATAATTTCAGTTGGAGAGACCTTAGTCTTAGAGAATGTCTCTATGACCTAGATTTTAGAATACACTCATTGTTTATTTCTAAATGTTGAAATAAACATGAATTCTGTAATAGACCTATCATAAAGAGTTATGATGGAGATATTTCAGATAGTAATCTAAAATCTTGTGGACTCTACTAAATTAGAAAATTAATGAATGGTTCATTAAGATTTCTAATACTGAATATTAAACCATTAAAGATCAATGGGAGGATGAAGATCATTTGATAATGATCTAGCATCATGTTTAGGACATTTGTCTGTTGGTGTGATCAATAGTCTGATAAGAGATGAAACTTTAGATTGTCTAAAGGTTCAAATCTTACATACTTGAGAATACTGTATTCAAAAGTAGAAATGTCCAATACACCCTTCCTTGGGAATGGTGCAAGATGTCAAGGTATTCAAAATCTCATACATATTGATGTACGCAAATCATCTATATCGAAATAAACATTATGGATATGTGATATCTATTGATGATTATTTGAGATATGAGATTTCTTTCCTTCAACTTAGAAGGCTTTGAAATATTCAAAGATTTCACAATTTTGGTTTTGAACCAAAGTTTGAAGGAATATGGAATGAATTTGATCTAACCTAAGTAGCTTGTATCTATTAGATGAATTCATGGAATACCTTATAGAGATATGAATATTATTTTTATCTCACTCCTCCTTATAAACCTAAACTCAATAAGAGTTGTAGGGAGATATAATTGGATCATGTGTGACATGATATGATCAATGATGAATATTAGCATAATTATCTATTAGTTTACAAGATATATATGTAGTAGAGAATACAATATATATCCTTAATAAGGTTCCATGCAAGTAATCCTGAATCTGGCACTGGAGAGTGCTGCTTCATTAGGAAAATAAAGGATGGTATTGGATACCTACTTTATGACCTTGAGATTCTTAAAAGATCTCATCTTTGAGAATATGATTCTTATATGATGACTTTCTTGAGGATCAAGATGAAAATGAAGTAAAGGAACTCATTTAATCTTGAGATGATAATGAGGCTCCTGGAATCGGAAACTAAAAGGACAATTAAAGATGAAACACTAATACCTCTTCAAATAAGTTTGAAGATGGGTTCCATGTGTCAGTTGAATCTGACAATGATCTAACTTCATATGATGAAGCTTCTAAAGATCATGACATGGAAAGATGGATGTTAGCAATAAAGTCTAAAGTAGACTTCATATACAAGTGATGTATATAGACCCTCGAGGATCCACCTATATGGGTAAGACCCATTAAGGTGTAAATGGATCTTTAAGAGAAAGAGGAAACCTGATGAAAAGGTATAGACCTTCAAAGCACGGTTCGTGGCCATAAGCTACACACCGAAGAGAAGACATCACTTGCGATGAAACTTGCTCTCCAGTGACCTTGCTTTAACCCATCAGAATATTTCTAACCATAGCTACACTCAAATAAGCTTCTTGTAGTTAGAATATTTGTTTTTTGATGAAATCATAAATGTTATGGTTTCAGATAGAATCTTGATAAAGCATATGAAGCTTAGTGGGAGTGCCATTGTGTTCATCCTGCTAATTGCAGATATCCTAATCATTTGGAATGATCTAAGGATGATAACAATAAGTGTTTTATAATCTCGTTGTTCCATACCTTGAGATATAATCTCAAGTATACCTCATAGATCTTAGTTCTGAAGTTGTTCAGAAGCAAAGAAAAGAGGGTATTGGGACCATCACATTAATGGTGTACATTGGACATTTCCATGGAAAATTCCAAGAAAGGATTCTTTCCCTCAAGATATGGTACTGACCTATCTAAAGGAATAGCACCTCAAAGAGTTGAGGATGTGAATGCTAAAACTGCTTGCCCTTGTGCATCAGTTTCGAGAATCCGAGTGTATGCTAGATGTGTACAAAAGCCAGATGTCTGCCATGCAGTAGGAGTAGTAAACAGTTATTGATCCTACTATGGTGATTAAACACTTGATTGCAGTAATAACAATATCTTCAAAAGATGATGAAACTTAGAGATAGTGATCTCAAAGTCTTATCTTTAAAAGTTTAAGACCTTGTAGATAGTGATCTATAAGGGTCTTAACTGTAGATACCTTAGGAGATAGAGATCTCTAGAAATAAAGGTATTCAAATAAGGATTATGGACATACTGGTTATAATAATTATCGAGCTATAGTGTCAAGGACACTATAACAAAATTGAGTATTGGTTACATAAGATGCTTCGCATTGGATGCGAGCACTGTTACTAGGTGATATGCAAGTGTCGTAAATGGACTTGGCGTAGTCTCTTGGGAACAGAGTGACTGATCAGCTTACCTAGCTATTTTCTAAATAGCCTATGATTATCACATGAGTGTGGGTTTAAATGATTAGCCCATTAATGGCTCTTTGGGGCTGGTGGGAGATTGTTGGACATGCGAGCCCACGGCGAGCCATTATGCAATAAATGTTATTACGAATATCATTCCCCGATCTGAAATGAAGAATAAATAATTTGCATAATAGGTCCCTTAGTACGATTAGGGTTATGTACCATGGCCATCTTGATGATCATACAGTTGTTGATTCAATTATTAAATCATAGAGGTTGGTGCTTGGATGGATATCTAAAGAGTTAAATTGAGGACTCATCAAGCACCGTCAAATGATTATTAAAAGATGATCTCCAGCCTAAGTAGGAGATGGCAATCCTTTCTCATTTAGGCTAATATCTAACTGACCTCTTGATGCATGTCCTCTACATAGGAATAGAGATTCGGAGGTGCTAGATAAGTTAGGTCAAAGAGTTGACTTAACGAGATCGAGATAACCAAATTCCTATGTCGTATGCTGTCATGATATAGGCACACATCCTCTGACCAGATATAGATGTGTTACTATATGCCTGAGTATGTACATTTGGCAGACCAATAAGTTGATGACCTAACCAAGGTCTATACACCGGCGCGTTTTTGTGCATATAAGGTCATATGAGTAATACGATCTCTCAAAGGGATCATACAGGTTCATTACCGAACCGGAAGAAATGAGCTCACTCATGAGATGTTGGGAAGATCAAATTTCGTGCACGGTCGTCTCGCTTTGAAAGCTTGATTGAATTTGTAGGTTTGATATATACTTTTGGAAAGTATATGATCAACACTTGGGTATGATATATTCTTTTGGAAAGTATATGATCGATACCAACTCCCAATGATCGAATGAGAAACTTAATGATAAATCCCTGAAGTAGACAGTGTAAAATTGATCTTATACTTCGGGTTTATTATGAGTCTTCCAGTATGCAGGATGTACAGGTATTGGGAATACCTGAGGGTGATGTGATCATAAACGGTTCAATTCCTAAGGAGTGTTGAAACGGGTCTGGATTTTAGTGACTCCTCTCAGTAGAGAAGTAATCTAATCTTAGTCCAAATGTTGGATATTGATCTGAATGTGATTCAGATGCAATGAGAAGATTAGATTTGCGATCTTGATTTAATCAAGCATCTATGGGAGGTCCGAGATATGGATTTGAGATGTGATCTCAATATCCAAGTCACTAGACATGGAACAATACAATCGCCTTGTCCTTATCTCCAAGTATTCGCGGAGAAAGCGCATTATCCTTGAAAGAGTTCAGGATAATTTGATTGTTCATCTAAGTAACTGAGCATTGAGGAAAAGGATAACTAATGTGATTTAATTATCATGAATAATATGAATTTGATTCATATTATAAAGAGAGCTATCTTACATAATTAAATGTGATTTTATTATCAAAGATGTGAATAATGTGAATGTGATTCATATTGTTTGAGAACATGAGAATAGAGATCCAAGATGATTAGATGTGATTTTATTATCATGGATATTGAATAATGTGGATAGCACTGTCCATATTAATCACATATATTATAAACTTGATTTATAATTTACAATAGAGAGCTATTTGTAATTTATGTTTGTTAATTAAATGTTGATGTGAATTGGATTCACATTGGACATTAAATTGAAAATATAATTTACATTTTATTTTGGGTTGTGAATGTGATTCACAATTTTCCAATGGCAAGATTACAATATTCACAAAATAATTATGAATTATTTTTGTTGAATAATTTACAACAAGTGTTGTTGTAAATGTTGGAGATTTCCATGGAATAATGTAATCTCATGAGATATCACGAGATTACATGAGATTGCCACCAAATCCCATATTATGGAAGGAGGCAATCTTCATTCCATAATCTCCATGCTTGATTGATTTAATTTGGGATTAAATCATATTGATTTATCAATATACATTTAATCTAAATTAAATTAATTGTTGTTGGTTTTTACCAACACAAATCTTAGTCATTAAAAGAAACACAATCAATGAGAGCCATTGGATTTGTGTTGCCCATGGATTGAGATCCATGGATCCCAAAATATTATAAAAGGAGAGGCACCCCTTTGCTCTTCTTTACACAATGAGAACATAAGTCTCTCTCTCTCTCTCTCTCTCTCTCTCTCTCTCTCTTTCTCTCTACACGTCAGCCCTCTCTCTTCTTCTCTCATGGCCGTCCACCATGGATGCCCTAGAGATGTTCTCTATCACCGCAGCATCGTCGTTATACTGCCCGATCGTTTGCTTGTGGATCTTCGTCTCCTTTGGTGCTCGCTCGTGAAGAAGATGTCGGATCTCGTGTGTCGAGGTCAGGAGATCCGCCACTTGGATCATCAACATGGATTGCGAGAAGCACACGATTCATCCCCACGCTCGCAAGTGTCTCCTCCGTTGGATCGGACTTGAGATAGGAGGTCTCTTCGTTTAGAGACCCGATTGCAACCACGCTTGAAGAGGTAATCCTATTACTTGTTTGTGGTTTAGATGAAACGATTCGAGAAGTGTTCCTGGATCATGTGGTTTCGTCGCATAAAAAAAATTAATTTCCGCTGCATAGAACAACTAGTCTGACTAGTCGCTCTTCGTCGTATCCGATACGATGCTCACACTTCCGTGATGCGCTTAAGGATCTCTCCATATCCTAAATAAAGAAATAAAGAAAAATAAAGAAAATAAAGATTGTATGTATATAATAAATACATACTGACTCTAAACCCGAGTGAAGGTCAAGACTTGACCTGATCGATATAGAATAAAATAGGGGGAGATAAGACCTAGTGTATAAAAATAAATAAAATAAAATAATTATTCTTTCTTCATTATACAAATTGCACATATATCACTTATTTTGTATATAATCTTCTACTATTTTATTTATCATTCCATTCATTTCAAATAAAAACATTTTCTTCTTAGAAAATGTACATAAAAATAAGTTATAAATATTAAAAATAATTGCAAGAAGATTCATCATTCATTGTGTAAATAATGACACTTTGGAAAAGCTGCAAAACCAAACTTTCCAGACTCATATCTTCTCCACAAATAATCAAAATAATGCAAACTTATTTCATTGTCTCTAAATAAAATTACCTTCAAAATGATAGTCGTTTCATTAAAATCGGAGCTAAGATGAAAAATGTGGTTTTTTGGAGTGTATTTTGCATTGTACCTACATTATATATTCTGTGAATAGTGTATTTTGATCATTTATTGTACATATTTGTGAATATTGTATTTTTCACTACAAAAAAGGTGCGATTGGCGTGCATATGGTGGCTGGTGATGAGCACGTCAGTCGCATGCCAAGTGCAGACCCATACCCTAAGCGAGCACATGTGCTCGCCCGGTGTGTGTTCGCCCAATGGAGTCTCGCTAGGGCAGGTGGGCGAGCACCTGTATACGCTAGGTGCTCACCCGACCTAAGCGCATGTACAATTGTGTTCGCCGAAGGATCACTTACGGACGTGCTGACGAGCCAACACAGAGCACTGAGCGAGCACATGTACTTGCTCGAGCTAAAGAGTAGAAAAAATATACATATTCGACGGAGTTTAGACATCCTGTCGAACCTGTATATCCTGTCAAGAAACCACTGAGGGTGCTTACTAGAGTCGAGAAATATACCTTTAATGTGCCATTTATCTAATTAATTCAAGTAACTTGTACATGCCAAACTCACATAATATATATGAACTAACGAACTAAAAATATAAGATAATATACAATTTCAGTATATACATCACATTTAGCAACTAAATATAATACCAATAGATTTTCGAAATGTTCTGCAAGTACAAGTGCAACTAATTCTATTTTCAAAGTTCATACAGATTAAAAGATTTGTTAAAAATCCATAATAAAATAAGATGAAAACCACCAATCATTTCTTTTTTGATCTAAATATTTTGAGATTAAACATTGTTTTCCTTTCTTTTTCTCCTTCTCCTTCTCCTTAAATCTGGCGTACATGCATGCCTCTTCTTCTGGATCATTCTCCTCCTCCTCTTCATCTGATTCAATCTCCTCATATTGAGATGCATGCCCTTGTGGCCTATTTTATGGAAGATGTATATATATATATGATATGTAATTGAGGATATTGAAATATAAAATTATTAGAGTTTAGAAGGACAATACTTACATGTACACCGAGAAATCTTACTGGAGTTTCATCATAGTCTCCACCATCATCGCCATATGGGACTCCATCTGCGATGATGGTTGTGATGACTATGGTGTGAATACGATAGCTAGTCATACGAAGAATAGGAATGATGATGTTCCTCCACGTAGTATGGAGGAAGACCACCAAGCGTCTACTTCATGTTCGTCACAACATCCCTCTCCTCCAACACCTATTAAAATTTTGATGGTTTAATACGAATATATAGTTAAAAGTTAAATATACTAAAATAATATCTATCTAAACCTATTTGCAAATTACTTTATCAAATGGTGGTTGTTTCTTATTAGGATCTCCACCCAATTTCTCTACAACTAGAGCCAAATAACGATCATGAAATACAAGTTGAAAATATAAGAAATAATTACATTATATCTTTCAAACTACTTATATATAAAAAGACTAACCAACAATTCTCCTACTTCAGGAGTGGACTATTGAGACTCTCCATCTTTGCCACTCATGTGGAATCTAGACCACTACTCCAGAAAAGAGGGTTCTCTTTCCAACCTTGTAGCTTGAAAAATAAATAAAAAATAATAACAGAATGGGACTATAATAAGATTGTGTTTAAAATCTAATTTCTAATAAGAAGGTACCAGCTCCACTCTAATCTGATTGTGGCTTTTAGAGCCACCGATCAATTTCATCCTCAATTTTTGGTGTTTTGTCCTTCCCACAATCGATCTCCTCCCAAACTCAGTATCTGCAATGAATGCATCACAAAAACCCATCCACCTGCAACAAATATGTTATAAATATTATTTTTTAAAAAAACTACATCATAAACTATGGAGGTAATACAATACCTATCCTCCGTACAACATGTTGGTGGAAACATCTTCATCTCCTCAAAATTCTTCTCCTCGCATCCCGTCTTAGCATGTGAGTCTCTCCTTAACTTGAAAAAAGTATCGCTCATCCTCTTCTCTGCCAAACGAATAAATGCTCGACGATAAGCCTCTTTCCCCAGATCGGGAACTAAACAATACCTACTCTAAAAAAGTATTGCAAAATATTATATTAAAGAGTGGCAACAAATTTAAATGAATGCGTTAGAATATTATAATTACCAGAAACATCTCAAACAATCTCTCCTGCTCGATAGTAGGAATGCGACACCAACGAAACTGCATGCTAGTTAAATGCGTCTTGATTATGTTGGTAATATCCTTTGCCACCTTGTTGCTATTCAAAAAATTCCTGCATATTTTGTAAAATTTTCAAATAATATGAAAGTTAAAATGAGAAAATTTATTTATATAAAAGTTAAGTTTAGAAAATTTATAAAAATCATACCTCTCATTCATAGTAACCTCCAACAAAGGGTAGGACTCTGAAGTATGCCCACCTCCAGTGGGTAAAGGTATGTGGATGCTCAGATGTGCAGAAGAAGGTGAACCAGGTCCATGCTGGTATAGGTACGGGGCATGCAGCAGGAGCGGTTGTGTAAGATGACTCTCCATATACGCCTCCATAAATGGGAGGAGGAGGATAACCAAGAGGCTCATAGTAGGATATGATCCGTCGAGCCTCGTCAGGAAGTGACTCTAAAGTAACACGCAGGGTCAACTGCCTACTAGAAGAATGTGAGTCTGACGAGGATGGACGAGTGGATCGTTGAGATCCATGAGAACCGCCACGTCTAAAACCTACCATGACTGTAATGATGATGTAATTATTAATTTCAAAGTTATTAATGAACATTTCTGATTTATCTTCTATAACTCAATGAACTTACGATTAATCTTTATCATGTGATTCGGATGAATTAAAGCATATTTCATTGATTTCTGAGTTATCTGAATCATCATTTATGGAGTCTACATCATCTTGTAGGTCAACACATAACACCTCATTATCCGGCAATCGAATCGATTCGATGATTGGGACTTCTTCGGGTACATTTATTCGCTCATGAGTCGGTGTGAAGGCTTCATCTATAACATCTTCAAGATGAGTGTATTCATTAGAAATATAAACTAGAGATTTTATCTTCACGACACTGAAATATTCGACGCTCTTTCTCTTCTTTGACACCTGTGGGAGATAACAAACTTGGTCCACTTGAGAAGTTAGAACGAATGGTTCAAATCTGCGTACAAATTTTCTTGGTATCACATCGACAATGTTATTTCTCTTATCAATCACTACGCCTCCATTGGGGTTGTACCAGTCACATAAAAAGAGAACTACTTTATTATAACCTAAAATACTATATTTTACTTCTAGTATCTTCTTTAATATTCCATAATAATCTAAATGATCTTCCACGTAAAAAGATCCACGAACCATCATTCCGTAATTCTGAGTTGTTAAATATCTACTAGAATTAAAGGTATGAAACCAATAACCATTATTGCAACAAGAATTGTAAGATCGGACCTTATAAACAAGACCTTCTCCAAAATATTTTAATATTTATGTATGATAATCACCACCGTCCAATTGTTTTGTTCGGTTCTTAAACCATTCCGAAAATTGATTCCTATAGATGCTCACAACTTCATCATCTGAATGCATAGGATTTTCTTCAATAAATTTCCTTCTAAATTCCCTAAAATAAGTATAAGAAACATTAGAAATAAGTTGAAGGAAATTTACATATGTATATATAAAGTAATATAGAGATTTACTAAACATATGGTGTTATTTCCTCGTAGTTGTCTAATATATATAGCTCTGCAATATATTTCTCTTGTTTCGATAATAGACTTTTTGTAGTCTCTCCAATGAGGTGAATGGGTTGACGAAAGACACTGATATAAGGTCCTTCCTCAGAATAAATTATCTCATTCCTTCTTAATCTATTGTGGATAGTATCCACATCTTCCGGAGATACCTAGCACAGAATGTTGCGACTTCCTCGTAAATATACTACGAGCTGATTGATCCTTCCACTTTACTTTTATTTCGGATCTTTCTTTTCAGAAAGAACATGTAACTACGTAAAACATGTATATATTTTTATTCATATATCAAAAGAATAAAAAAGGAATTAATATTTAGAAATACATTTTAAATGGATACAATCATTGATATTGATATTTTACGGACCCTTCAACTTTTACTTCATATGGAAAATGAATCATCGGATGCTCCATTGAATCACAAAATGACGGTGGAAATATCTTCTCCAAATTGCACATAATCATAGTAATATTTTTCTCAAGATATTCCATCTTCATCCGGTGTACGCGTGACGAGCAGAGAACCTAGAAAAATCTGCTGACATCTGATAGAACATCTATAATATTTTTGGTAACAATCCTCTGAACATTAGTTGGAATGATTTTGTACTTTCCATACAATATGGACAACTTTTACGTCCATACGTACACCATCCAAATAACATTCCATATGCCGAGAAGTCATTCATAGTTCAAAGTAGAGCTACTTTCATATTAAATGTTTGACTTTTATTTGCATCATATGTATCTACTCCATTGATACATAGTAATTTTAACTCATCTATAAGAGGACGTAAATACACGTCGATGTATTTTCTCGGATGTGTAGATCCTGACACCAACAACGATAGAAACATAAATTGTCTCTTATTACATAACTATGGGAGTAGATTGTATGGTGTTGTCAATACTATCCAACAAGAGTATTATTTACTTCTTACATGAGGATTAAACTCGTTTGTACATAAACCTATAATGCAGTTCCTTTTTTCTTCTTCCGAAAATGAAGGAAATGTTGACATCAATACTTTCCAACAATTAGACTCGGATGGATGCTACATGTACTCGTCAACTATATGTTATGCATGCCATGTCATATTTTTTGTCATTTCTTTACAATAATATAACCATTCTAATCTCGGCATCAACGAGAAATAACGTAAGACCTTTCTTGAGCTTTTTGTGCCACTCTTACTTGATTCCTGAAATCTTGGCTCACTACATTCCAGACAACGTATTGAATGCTGATATTCACTATAGTATAAAATACGATGATTTATACAAGAGTCTATTTTAACTTTCGCTAAACCCATCTTTCGCATCATCTTCTTGGTTTTGTAATAATTACAAGGTAATTCAGCATCTTCTGGTAATATTTTCTTGATAACTTTAAGTATGGCATTAAAATTACGATCAATCATATTATACTCCATCTTCATCGATAGAAGATCTGAAACTGCAGAGAGTTTTGAATATGTCTTACAACCCAACCACAATGGCTCTTCTGCTTTTTTCAACAACTCGTAGAAGTCTGTAGACTCTCCATATAGTTCCTCATCATCTAGATAAGCATTGTTAAAATCAGGACCAGCAACGTCCATAATCATATCTATGAATGGGTTAATATTGTCCGCTTTTCTTTTGACTCATTCATCATATCCTCGAAGTCCTCAACATGCCTCCACCAAATCTAATATCCTTATATGAAACCATTTTTCTAAAGATGCAACTGAGTTTCATCCTTAGAACTCTTCTTTACTAAACAACACTTTTGGCACGGACATAAGATAGTATCATCTGAATCCACGATACGAGAACCTTGTGCGTAAGAAAATTTTACAAATTCTTGAACACCTCTTTGAAAGGTATCTGTAACAGCTCCGTCTACTACACGCTTGTACATCCACTCTCTATTAGTCATCTTTATCACATGAATGTAACAGTTCATACGGTCAAATGAGAGGAGAAGATTTAACTTTGGTTTATTCTCGAAGAACATAAGTAGAGAACCTAAACCCTAACCCATCGATGGCCTAAACCTATCATATTTATTCTAGGAGATGATAAGCGAAGTGTGTTAATTATGTTATTAGCCGAGCCCGTCCATAAGGATTCAAACCTACTATAAGGCCATCATTATCACATGCTTGCTTATTTCTAAGGATAATTCGGTAGCATAACCATGCACCTCTCTAGTATACCTCAAAAACCAATCGCAATCAACTTTCAAAACAATCATCGCAGTGACTATTTCGATAGTAAATTACGATTGATTTGGTATATCGAAGAGGAAGGAGTTATATAACCGAATTTCCATCATAAATAAAGAACATGTGACAATGATTGCCTTTTAGTAAGTTTGAATCCTTAAAGACCCCCTTAGTTCGGGATCTCCGAATTAAGGAAAGCCAACATAAATATAATATTTTAAGACCACTTTACGTCGTACATTTGTACGTGCTACAAATGAAACTATAAAACAATCTTAAAATATTTATTCATTTATGTTAACTCCTTCGATATATGACTCCGTGCCAGCCTCTACCATTAGCTCTTTATACCAACATATATTTGATATGAAGATGGCCATAATACATGACCCAATTTGTATAACAAGACCTTATTAATGCAAAACTTAATAAATGTCTTATTTCTCAGATAATGGAATGATATAATTCTCAACGAGATTTATGGAATAATGGCTCGCCATAGGCTCACATATCCAACAATTACATGCTACCCTTTTTTACTACTTATATATACATATTAAGCCTTTGTATGTACTAATTCTTCTCAATTATATATATTTCATTCTGTTGGGCTAGCTAGAATACTATATTGTGATCTACCTTATTAAGAGAGCAATTGGCTTAATACTAGTAACCCTAAATTTTTTTCATTGAGAAAGAGTAGGAGCATGAGTATTTAGAGCTTAATCCTCCTTTAGACTATTTCCCTTCATAATAAGTTTATACTATATATTTACTTTACTTTTATTGAAGGATGGGCACATGTTTGGGCATCTTATTATATAGTAGTTTTGAGTAGAATTATGATTTACTACTTACATATTTCTATATTTGTATAATGAGAACAATTTATTTACTTCCTTATATAATTGTGTGCTTTGTTGAATATAATAGTATTAGTACATTTTAGTTGGTGGAATGATCTTAGTTGGTTTAAATATGTCAACTGACTCATCAGAATAGAACTTAGTCAGATTGTATGGGTGTGACACTATACTCAAAATCTTAGATCATGTCCCCATATCCAATTTTGAACTTGTATCTAAGCCTAATCTCTTTGGTAGCGGCATGCATCCTTCTCATGATTAATGTTATAACCCTCTATACATGGTGCATTCTTACAAACCTCAACTTCATTTGGGTGGATGGATGAGAGTGGCGTACCTAAAGAATAATAATTATGTAGCCCTACAAGAAACACCACATAGGACTGTCACTTGCAAGTGCATATAGAGTTATGGGCACTATCCTTAGGGTAAATAAAGGTAGAGACCTAATTGACCATGTAAGAGGCCCACTATAAAAAATGTAAGCTTCATGGAAGCATGTAAAATTGCTCAATCTAGATCTCTTATAATGGACTGTTTGCAAGTGTTTGGGTTGTTTGAGTTCTTAAGTTCATTGCCTTCTACTAGGATGAAAATGACCGGATATGGAGACAAATATTGGTGTTATCATATTCTTATACTTTTAAAATTCAAACACGAATACAAATATCGCACATATGTGTAAAATGTATAATCATATCCTCAAAATATGGATATGTATGCAAAATAGATGACAACATTTGAATACAGATATTTGACAAATGAATATGGATTAATTCATGAATATCAGACATGTCCAACATTTACTTAAAAGCTATAATCATTTTAAGTTCACAGTAATTTACAGCTTTATTGTTATTGTATAAAAAATAGGATTTTTATACTACGAACCCTAAATATTTTTGAATTAGCTTTTCGACCTTATATTCGTTGTAGTTATCGTCCAAACCTTGTGAACATATTGTCTTACACCACCAACCCCACCATCAGTTACTAGAGAGAAGATCCTCTGTTGTACAGTAGAGGACTGCTACAAAACCCACGCCACCCGAGCCGCTCGATCTTGATGAGCGGTTCGCACGAATTCCCATGGTAAAAGTCTATGAAATACTGATTTCGTGGGAACCGCTCGATCAAGATCGAGCGGCTCTGGAAGCCGAGGGTTTTACATCAGTCCTTGCTATAGAGTAGAGGATCTACTCGCCATTTACAATACGTGGATTTTCGATCTCCTTGTCTCCTTAAAATTTCCCCACTCGGTGTGCCTCCTACGTCTCCCTGCCATTGGCCTCGCTAGCAACCTTGCCTCCTTCGCCTTCTCATCCCTCTCCTCCCTCTAGGTCCCCTCCCTTTATTGCAACCAACTCATTGGAGCTATCCTCACCTTTATAACCTCACCTCCCCCTGCGCCCTCAACCTTCAGGGCAACCTCTTCGTCGGTAGAGAGGCAAAGGCGATCGTCCTCTGAGACTCGGATCTGTTGTCTTTTGGACGAGTTGGTGATGAAGTTCCTGACAAGCCGATGAAAATGTCAAGGCTCTGGCTTCTTGAAGACGCTAGTTAGATCTCGAGAGGGATTTCAAGTGCTTGTTATTTCAAGGGTAAGAGCTGTTGAAGCTACCTCTGAACAGAAGCTTGACTCGATTCTGTGTAAATCGATTGGAGAAGTTATGCAAACCTGTATTTCTTGCATCCAAACAGAAGTGACTGAGGATGAAACCAAAAGAAAACCAACTCTATTTGCCCATCTCATGCTCAAAATCTAGTAATACAACTCGATTAAGTCTTCAACTAAAAATTCTAACACGATGGATCCATTTCCCTATCATTCTAAGCATCTGATGTGTATGAACAACTTCACATAATATGAATACAAGAACTCTTCCCAAACTATGTTGAACATGACACCCAAATCAAATAAAAAAATAAAGTTTATTAAGTACATATGATCCAATCAGTTTAAAAAATGCACACCAGAAGAGTCAAAGAATCGAAAAGATAGCAGACGAATTACTTAAATAGAACCGAGCAAGAAAAAAAGGTAAGATCGAGTAGTGAATTAGACAAGTTATATAGAGACATAAATAGAAGTAGATCAATTGGATAGAACCCATTAGAAAAATGATGTCATGAGAGAATGAGGAAAGAGAAGAGAAAGAGAGGAGGAAGACAATGATTTCAAAAGATTTCACCTTTACAGGTTGTTCGCCAAATCAGCGCCCCAGAGTCCCATTTACCGGAAAACAAAGTTTACCGAAAAATAGATGTCTTGTGCATGTTATTTCGCTGTTTTTCACGAGATATTCGGAAAACAAATCCAAATAGGTATAGAAGAACAAAGGGGTTGGATATACATTCTGAGATCTTTCAAGAACCCATTTATTTAGTCTGCTTGTTTTGTATTTATGATAAGGTCAGCACAAGGGAGGGGAGAGAATGAAGAGGTCTCACACGGGGGAGGAGAGGGGAGGGGAGGGAAGGAGGAGGTAGCGGTACGGGAGGAAGGGGGTTGGAGGGGCACCTTGGGAGTGTAAGAGAGAGTAAGAGGAAGGTGATGGAGGATGGAAGGGGAAAGGACGAGGAAGAAGAATGGTATTTTTATAAATTTAATAAATAATGAGGGGAATATTTTTAATGGAATATAGTACATTTAACGTGCAAATGGATGGAGGCTAACCACGAGGTTTATAGAGTAAGAGCCTCTTTGGTAGGGGAATATAGATCAAAATAAGTACACATTCCCCTCTTTCCTTGTTCTGCCTTATTCACTCCTGTATTCCCCTCCCTTTATTTCCCTTCTTTTATTCCACCTCCTTTTTGGAGCTTTATGAAGAGAGAGAGAGAGTGAGTGAGTGAGAGAGAGAGAGAGGGAGGGAGGGCTCATTCCAACCTATTCCGTCTTAGATTTGTAAAGAACATCACACAGTGTGAGTTCATGATGTTATATATGTGTATATTGAAAATTAGTAGATAATATGAAATTCATCGCGCGATGTGCCTTCATTTAAAATATGGATATGGATACCAAAATATATACATGGCATATATTGAAAATAACTAACCATATACTTAAATGCAGTTTCGCATATGGAAACAAATAGTTATGATTCAGATATAGATATTTAGCAAATAAAAATGGATCATTCTGCGTATAATAGATGTCTTCTAACACTTGCATCCAGTAGGATTATGTTTGTAAAATTGAAATTAATAGCTAGTTAAATCAAAATTAATAATATACAAAGTCAACAAAAAAAGAAAATATAATATTATATTAGATAACTAACTTATATATATATATATATATATATATATATCTTCCCATATTTGAAAATGACTCAGATGCAATATATTGGAAGTAATCCAGTAACATATTTGGAGATGCACACACAAGTTGATGTATGTATATCCAATATACATACATAGATTCAACAATACGGATATCCATATTCGAATATGTAAAAAACTATATAACCGTATTTGTATCCATATCCTCAAAAAGATTGAAAACAATATATGTGTCATTATCCATATTCGCAAACATATAAAAACTCATATCCATATCAGTATTCGTACCTGCTAAAATAAAAAATCCATATCCATATCTGCGTAAAAATGGATATGATGATGGATAGATATAGATATATTCGTATCCAATTGCATCCCTATTTAATAATGCATCGGACTTACTCCAATTATCTGCTAACCAAACTATTTAACCAACTTATAAACATTATTCCTTATCCCTCCTTACCAACCGGAAGGAGAATATCACCTAACTAAACCTTATTCCTCCTTATTCCTCCGTATTCTCCCTTATTCATATCCTTCCAGCTGAACAGAAATAATGTCCTTTTCCACCTTATCTCACTTCCTTATTACTCTTTATTCTCTTACCAAACGTGCCCTAAGAGTTAGCAAGGTTGTGGGATTTAAGTGTTAGTTATGGAAAATACAGGGACGAGAAGGTAATTTACAAAGTTTTTAGAGTTTGTGTGGTAAAAATCTAATAAAAAATAATAAGTATTTTAATAATGGATATGTACATAAAAATAAGTAAATAAAAAAGGAAAACTAAATAATAAAAGAAAACTAAATAATAAAAGAAAGCTTACCGTATTTATTTGTTTGTGTATCATATTAGTGTTGATAATCCATAATTTGAATATTCATATCCATATTCATATTCGTATTTGTGTACGTATTCCTACTCTTAAAAAACAAATACTCGTATTTGTATCCTTTAAATTGTTAGCATTTTTTAGCATTCATATCCGTATTCATCTAAATTAAGGATATCATATTCATTGAGTGTTGATGTTTTGTATTCGTATTTGCCAGATATAAGAAAATAGCATCTATATCTTCTATTAGACGAATACGAATACGAATACATATACATATATATATATATATATTTGTATTGTGTTTCATCCTTAACCCTTACATAGTGACTAAGAGCCGATCGCCTACTCTGATTCGACTATCAACATCCGTGTCTATGGAGTATCGCCTACTCTGATCCGACTATCAACATCCGTGTCTATGGAGTTCACCATGTGTTTTCTCTATGATAGGGACCAGGGAGGACTCATAGTGCATGTATGCAAGTTACTCGTAGGTTCCAACGACATTAGAAGAAAACCACATACATGAAAAATTGAAGTCACGTGACTTGCGAGACTGGTTGCATCCTTATTTCGATATTTTTCTCCACTCACATGCATACTTTTTACCTTGAAATAAAAGAAGCGAGAACTTGAGCATTATATAATACCCGTCTCTGTGAGGAGGCTTCCACCTTCACAATAGAGAGAGAGGGAGAAGGATATAGTAGAGAATGAAGGAGCCGTCATCGAGCAGCGCGGATCCGAGGCAGCCGTCAACGGCAAAGCCCTACGTGGCGCCAGCTGTGCACCCCCAGGATCTCCCTGTCGATTACTCCGGCTTCATTGCCATGCTCTTCGCCGTGGCCGGCGTCATGCTCCGGGTTCGTTCTCCTTTGTTTCTGCGTGCTTTTTCCTGAATCGGGGTCTCCTTTTAGTTTTTAGATCTGTTTAGGTGCGTAAATTCCAATCTCTACATGTGTGGTGGTATGTAGTCCAGGAACGAAATTTAGGGCTTCACTGGATCAACATTCTTGAATGAAATTGACGGGGAAGTAGACTCAAACTTAGGTATCCCTGATTTTAATGCCAGTCAGATGCTCCTCATTTGGTAGTGATGACTGAAAGTGGTTTGAAAAAAGACCATTGACTTCTCTGATTCGGAGGTGCAAGAAGTTGAGCGAAGAGCCTTGTAAGTGGATGCAGGAAAGACTAGAGAAATTCGGTGTGAAATTATTAAGAAGCATGCATTATTTTTAGATTCAAGCATATGTATGATCCAAATTGGTTCTGTTTGGAGACAATAAATTAATGCTCACAAAAATGGGAAAAGACTTGATTGTTGTTGTCGTTGAATGTTAGATAGCGCAGATTTATTGGTGTAGTCTTTGCTGAGAGGGATGTGAGTTTGATTGAAATGAGTTGTGCAATACGTTTATTTCTTTTGTTAGATTCTAAGATGTAACGTTCAGAATTATTGAACAATGATGGATTTTAGTTACATTTCTCAAGTATTAGTTTCAGGTTAGGTAGTCAATATTAGCTAACATGATAATGAGAGTATCCTACCATTTACTCGTAAGAACTAAAGTGGGAGTGGCTAGAGAAATCCACTTTCCGTAAGATGCCTTTCATCTGCATCTTCTTTCAATCTGTCACCATTTATGTAGCAATAACCAAATTGACCATCATAAATCGGCTCAGAGATAAAGGTTCTACTCTGGAAGAATAATGTCACTTAGGACAAGTTAGAGATGATTTGTCAATATCTTGGCAATATTGGTAAGCAACATTTGATAACTCGATGGGTTTGGATTGTCCACAAAGGTTGCCACGTCCTTTTTTGGAACCAAATTGATGAGTGCCATGTTAATTCTATCAAATTTGTGGTTTCTATTTCTGAATTCCTTGAGAGAAGCCATGACATCACCATTTATGACCTCTCAGAACTCTTTAAAGAAGAAGATAAGAAGCCCATCCGGACACGGTAAGATGTCAATGTTAGAAAATAGGAAGCGGAAGCGGAAATGATAAACAGAGCATAGGAACAGAAATATAAAACATGGAACAAAAGATTTTTACGTGGAGCCCTACTCCATAAGGAGCGGGATGAAACCATGGGAAAAGGTCTCAAAGGGCCAGGTTATGCATTGCACTTTTCTCAATGGATACAGGAGGTCTGGGGCTCCTTATATAGCCTCCCCAGAGCTTCCAAGTCCCACCACTGGTAGATGTGGGACTAAACACTGGGATGGGGTAAATGGATCCTGGAGAGATCCATTTACCCATCTACAACACAATAGGCGCACAACCAAATACTCCAACACTCCCCCTCAAGCTGGAGCATGCAATGCTCAGCTTGGACAAACAGAAAGAAACTCAACTCACGATACAAGACACTACAGACAATATCAGCTCAATGCACACAACTGTCGGCTGCTGTCGAGGACGTGCAGATGAGGAGGACGAACGGGCTAGAGTGTGAGTCAACTGTGGACTCGGAATCTGATCATCGAGTCTGAAACTGCGCCTGTAGTCTCCTCGTCAGAGAACTGGGTCTCTCCCATCTGGCTCAGAGAATGATACTCTACTCCGGAATACCTATGATACCACATAAAAACCCTTGCCCACATGGCATAGGGAATGGTCCTCTGCTCTGGAGTCCCTATGGCTCACATGAAAACTCTGGCTGACAAAACAAGAAAGGATAGGGACCACTGAACTGATGCAGACATGTGCTCATCTGAAAAAATTGCATACATGCGCGAGTCTGAAACAGAAGACTCGGAAATCATCTGACGTCGAGTCTGAACAACTGTAGAGTCTGAACAATCTGATCGGGCATCTGAACTGGAATCTGAATCATCAAGTGATATATGATGCCGAAGAATTCTACCTATACTCTCCCTTTCTCCCATACTTGTCGGAAAATGTCATCGACTAACTTGGGAGAAGACAATAAGATGGGGAAAAACATGAATATTCTCAAAAATTTCTTCTTCTTCTTCTTTTCTGGCTATTTCCCTTTTTTTCTTTAATAGTCTGTAGAGATATTTTCTAATATTATTATATATTTATGTACCTTGTTTCTATTTCTCTCTTCTATTTAGACATCCATGTAATTTACCCCTAAGGCCTCTCCCTATATAAGAGAGCCTAGGGTTTTTCTGTGAATCATAACGAAGACTCCTTTCTTCTAACATGGTATCAGAGCCGCCTTAGGGCTCTCCTCCCTTCCCCACCCGCCGCCCCTCCTCTTCTCTCTCGTCTAGCCGCTGCCAGCGGCCTCCATCGGCCCCAGCGGCACCCAGCGCCCTCCCCAGCGGCCCCCAGTCGCCCTTCCCAGCGGTACCTAGCCACCAGCGGCTACCAGCCGCCCTCCCCAGCGGCCCCGCCGCCCCTACCAGCGGCACCCAGCCGCCCTAGCGGGCCCCCGCAGCCCTAGCGGCACCCGCCTGCCGCCTCCAGCCGCCCCAGCGGCCCCTTGTAGCCCCAACGACACCCCCATCTGCCGCCGTAGGGCTTCCAGTGGCCTCCAGCAGTCCATAGGCGTCGTTCTCGAGGCGATTCAAGGGCTGTAAGCTTCCTTGGAGGCGTGCCCTAGACCCCTCTTCCTCCGGTTTATGGATTTGAGTGCGTAAAAGTCTACACACGTACTCAAATCCGATGCAGTTGGTGTAGACGTTCATCACAGTGTCTATTCTCCCTTCGTCTTCTTCGAGCAGCAGTATGTCAGAATCGAAAGTCGATTTGCCCTCCACCGGCGCATTCAAAGGTCCGGCGCCAATAGTGAAGATGGACGGGTCTAACTATGAGCTATGGGCTATGCAGTTCATGAGCCTCATGAAATCAAATGGTAAGAAACACATTCTTACCGAGGATGAGCCTGCGGAGAAGACAGGGATCTATGCCTCATGGGAGGCCGATGACGCTTACGCAAAAGTATGGTTGTCTGGTACGTTGACGATGGAGATAGCTAATGATGTCCTCCATCAGCCCACTGCTAAGGCAATGTGGGACATCCTTGCTGCTACGTATTCGCAGGTGCGAAATGAGACAAAGATGTTGCAGCTTCAACATGACATCTTTACGATGAAGCAGGCCGGCAAACCTCTCCATTCTCTATACACATCCCTAAGAGGGATGTTCGAGAAGCTATACAGTACCATTCCTCTGACTGCTACTCCGGAGCAGCAGAAGACGTTCCGAAACGCCACCATGGTGGGCGTTCTACTTGCTGCTCTCGACCCTGAGTATGATGCTGCACGGTCACAGATTCTAGCAGATGCAGTCATTCCTCCAGTGGAGGATGTCTACAGGAGGCTCAGTTGTATTCCAGTTTCCTCCAGCTCTTCTACTCCACCCCCATCTGCGATGGCAGCTTCGCGTGGGAGAGGTGGACCACCTTCTGGGCGTGGTCGTGGATGTGGCCGTGGACCTCAAGGAAGAGGCGGTCGAGTCAGTCAGATGTGCTCGTATTGTCACAGAACTGGACACTCAGAGGAGACATGCTACTCAAAGCATGGGTTCCCAGCATCGGCACGGGTTGCAGAGCATTCACAGTCTCCATTACCGTCTACTGCAGATCATAGATTTGACGAACTCGTGGCCCGTCTCCGTGATATTATGCCACATTCTTCTGGTGATTCATCTGGTGGCTCTTCAGATATTGCTGCCACAGCCTCTTCCAGTTCATCCGCCGCAGCCAGTTCCTCAGGTAGATCATCAGCCCTCATACCTTCACATGATATATCTGACTGGGTTATAGATTCCGGAGCTACACATCATCTGTGTCGAGATAGAGGAAGAATATAGGCCTACAGGGCTATTCCTCCAGGTCGCTCAATACAGATAGCAGATGGTTCCCACTCACCCCTTGTTGGCTAGGGGGAGGTTTTCTTATCCTCCACTATGCAGCTACAAAATGTTTTACATGCCCCTGAGTTCTCACTGAATTTGCTGTCTATTAGTCAGATTACAAAGGATTTGAATTGTCGTGCTATATTTGACCCGTCTTCTCTCATTTTTCAGGACATACTCACGGGAATATCGGCTGGTTCGGGAATCCTATGCTGGCGTCTCCACTCACTCCGCTGGACCAGTCTCACCTTACATTTGGCATCTTCGTTTTGGTCACCTTCCGCTCCAGAAGATGCGCCATCTTCTGCCCCAGATCTCTCCAAGTTCGTCGTTTCGTTGTGAAACATGTCAGTTAGGAAAGCATCACAGGTCGAGCTTTCCAGGTCGTCAGAGTCGGAGCAGTAGCTCCCCTTTTGAGTTGTTACATATAGATATATGGGGTCCGAGTCGTGTTCCCGATCACCAGGGGCACATATTTTATCTTGTGGTAGTAGATGATTTTTCTCGTGTCTCTTGGGTTTTTCTTCTGAAGAATAAGTCTGAAGCAGGAGATGTTATCAAAAATTTGATTAATGAAGTGCAGAATGTTTTCTCTTCGTCAGTCAAATATGTTCGGACTGATAATGCCCTGGAATTTTGTACTCGTTCTCTTTCTCAATTTCTGTCATTGAAGGGTATTATTCATCAAACCACCTGTGCATATACATCCCAACAAAATGGTGTGGCGGAAAGAAAGCATCGCCATCTCTTGGATATCACTCGTACCTTGTTGATTCAAAGTTGTGCTCCTATTTCTTTCTGGGGGGATGCTGTCCTTACTGCATGCTATCTGGTCAATAGAATGCCGTCCTCTGTCCTTGGAGAGAAGATACCCATTTCTCTTATTTTTCCAGACAAGGAGCTATATTCTCACTGCCACCACGTGTCTTTGGCGTTGTGGCGTTTGTCCATCGTCTATCTCCTGGACTTGACAAGCTCTCTCCAAGAGCAGTCAAGTGCGTCTTTGTTGGGTATTCCAGAACCCAGAAGGGATACCGGTGTTATGATCCTACAACCAACAGGTACTTTGTTAGTGCGGATGTCACTTTCTTCGAGTCGATTATGTATTTCTCGCCAGCCGGGGACAGAATGGTACCATCCACCACCGCTGATGATATTTTGGTTCCACCACCACCTGCTTGTTTTTCACCTGAGTCGTCTCCTGTGTCAGTTCCTATGCCAGCACCACCGCCACCACCACCTCCACCTCCACCCATTCCACGGCGAATCATATCACCATTTCCTAACCACTATACGCGTCGGTCAGGTCCCGCTCAGACAGCAGATCAACCAATCACTACGCCTCAGGTATGTTCAGATGATGTTACTACTGATGGGTCAGGTTCGGTACATATGCAGGATGACTCCTTACAGGTGGACCCAGATGATGATCTTGATGTTCCGATTACTATTCGGAAACAGAGACGACAGTGTGCATCCTATCCATTTGCTTCACAGGTTTCCTTCCACCGACTCACAGGTGATTTCCAGAAGTTTGCCACAGCTTTGTCTTCCGTGGCCATACCACGGACATATCAGGAAGCCTTGAAGAGTGAATGCTGGAGATTAGCTATGGAAGAAGAAATGGGGGCCTTGCAGTCCCGTGGCACATGGTCTTTGGTCCCTGCACCTCCTGATGCATCCGTTGTGAGCTGCAAATGGGTCTTCACAGTCAAATATCATGCAGATGGCACATTGGATAGGTACAAAGCACGCTTGGTCGCCCGTGGATTTACACAGACATATGGCGTTGATTACATGGATACATTCTCTCCAGTGGCGAGACACTCGACTCTCCGTATCCTCCTGTCTGTTGCAGTGGTTCGTGACTGGAGCATTTATCAGCTAGATGTCAAGAATGCATTTCTGTACGGGGACTTACAGGAGGAAGTCTACATGCAGCAGCCACCCGGGTTTACTGCTGAGGGGGAGAAGCATATGGTCTGTAGACTTCACAAGGCTATATATGGCCTTAAACAGAGTCCACGAGCGTGGTTCCAGAAGCTGTCCAACCTAATTGAGCACCAGGGATTCAAGAGGTCCAATGCTGATCATTCGTTGTTCGTCCAGAAGTCCTCGGTAGGTACGGTTGTCATAATGGTCTATGTGGATGATATTCTTGTTACAGGAAACGATATTCAGGGCATAGCGAGGGCGAAGGCATTCCTAGGTCGTCAGTTTGTTACAAAGGATCTTGGAACCCTAAGATATTTTCTGGGGTTGGAATTTGCAAGGAATGCACATGGTTTGATGATGACACAACGGAAGTACATTACAGACTTCCTGGTTGAGACTGGTATGGATGGGTGCAAACCATCAAGCATCCCCATGGACCCCAGCATGAAGTTATATGATGGTGATACTGATGAAGTGGATAAGAGGAGATATAGAGAGATGGTGGGAAAACTCCTCTACATTACTATAACCCGTCCAGACATTGCATTTGCAGTTAGCCGGGTGAGTCAGTTTATCGAGCAGCCCAGACAGGTTCACATGGATGCTATACACATGATACTGAGGTATCTGAAGTCTACTCCAGGATTAGGGCTACTATTCAGAAAGGGTGCAGACTTATCCATCTCAGCGTGTGCAGACGCAGATTATGCAGGATGCCCTAAGGATAGAAAATCAACCTCAGGGTTTGCAGTTTTTGTTGGAGGCTCTCTGGTTTCTTGGAAAAGCAAGAAACAAACGGTGGTGGCAAGATCCAGTGCGGAATCCGAATGCAGGGCAATGGCCCAAGCCAGCACGGAAATGATGTGGGTTCGCTCCGTATTAGAAGATCTACATGTAGCTGTACCTCTACCTATGAAGCTTTAGTGTGACAATCAGGCAGCATTGTTCATTGCCAACAATCCAGCTTTCCATGAGAGGACCAAGCATATTGAAGTTGACTGCCATTACACCAGGGACCTGATCCAGAGAGGATTGATATCCACGGCCCATATTAGCTCAGGAGATCAGACTGCCGATGTATTCACCAAGCCATTGCTCAGAGGACCTTTCCAGAGATGTTCATCCAAGCTGAGCATGATCGACATCTATGCTCCACCTTGAGGGGGAGTGTAGAGATAGTTTCTAATATTATTATATGTTTATGTACCTTGTTTCTATTTCTCTCTTCTATTTAGACATCCATGTAATTTACCCTTAAGGCCTCTCCCTATATAAGAGAGCCTAGGGTTTTTCAATGAATCATAACGAAGACTCCTTTCTTCTAACATAGTCATTGCACACATTTTTCATAAGCCGTTTCAACATTTTTTTCCGGCTTTTTTGCAGCATTTTTTTTCTCGAAGCATTTTTTAAGCCGTATTTTTTATTTTATTTTTTTTTACGGCCTTTTAATTTTCTCTCTTTTTTTAACCTCTGCCTCCTTTTTTTATTTAGCCCGCTTGGGCACTTACAGAAGCCGAAGCCTACTTGGGCTTGCAATAAACTCACTCATTTTTTTTGAAGCCAAGAAAAGGGGGATACACTCAGTGGTGTTCACCCCAATATATTAAAAAATAAAAACAAAGGGATGAAAGTACAACTCACTCATTTTTTTATCACACGCAGCCCTAGGGTTCCCAGTTGGGAACCCTTCGTTTTTCACAAAAACAACAACCACCGCCGCCAGTGGGAAATAAATGGGGATGAAGTGGGTGCGTGTGCAAGCATTGGCGATTTGGCTCGCCGTTCGCGTGATCGGAAGAAGCCCGTGCCGCCAAGATGGGAGCCACCGCCGCTAGGGTTCTGGAGGAAGAGCTTCTACCGCTGCCACCTGTAGGGGGGGAGGGGTGGGGCTGGGCTTCCTCCTACGTGTTCGACCGGAGGGTCGTCGCAAGGAGCAGGGCCGTCGCATGTATGTTGGAGGTGTGCTGTCACCTTCTTGGAGGAGCCTCCTGGGATCTCGTAGGTGCCGCCGACTGTGTGCATGAGTGCGCGATGCAGGGATGGTGAAGGAGCTCGCGCAGGGGCTTCTGGATCTGATGCGGGGCGGCTGGAACTTCGCTGCTCGCCGCAGGAGTGCCGCCGATGGCACGGTGGAGCGGGAGCCTCGCCAGGACTGCTGCGCGCGTGGGGCTCCGATCTGAGTACTCTGAGAGCGCCTAGCGGCGCTAGGTCACAGGTCCTGTTGTAGGGGCTTTGAAGGAGGTAGCACCTGAAGAAATCGAAGATCTGCGATGCTATGGAGATGCGCTCCGAGGTTGCGGCCTGGGGCTGCTGGACTGTCGCGCCTGTTGCGCGCTTGCGGAATGATCTGCAACGCCTGGAGTCTGGACGAGCGCCGCACCGAGATCTGGAGGCACGCCGCGATGGGCGCTGCGTTGCAATGGGTTGATAGAAATTAGGGTTTCGATTGAAACCCTAAACTTGGATAATAGAACCAGGAACACAACAAAACCCTTCTTGATGATAAACAACTGAACTTCACGAGTAAAATGCACAACAAAACCCCTTTGACGATCTTCAAAAACAAGCATGATCAGGGTTTCCAACGAAACCCTAGAATATAAACTGGAGATCCTCCTTGATGAATCACAACTCTCGAATATTGAAATAATACAAATAATTTTCCAAATCGAATCTCGAATAACAACAAAGAACTTAAAAACCTCGAGAATCGACCCGCTCTGATACCATGTTAGAAAATAGGAAGCGGGAGCGGAAATGATTGACAGAGCACAAGAAAAAAAATATAAAACATGGAATAAAAGATTTTTACGTGGAACCCTACTCCCTAAGGAGCGGGATGAAACCGCGGGAGAAGGCCTTAAAGGGCCAGGTTATGCATTGCACTTTTCTTAATGGATACATGAGGTCTGGGGCTCCTTATATAGCCTCCCAAGAGCCTCCAAGTCCCACCACTAGTAGATGTGGGACTAAACACTGGGTTGGGGTAAATGGATCTTGGAGATATCTATTTACCCATCTACAACATAATAGGTGCACAACCAAATAATCCAATAATCAACATTCAAATAAGCCATAATTGAACTAATCTCCTCAATCTCAAACTCTTAGATGAGCTCGACACTTTGATCCGGGGAGATCCTTGAAACTCCATGATTGAGACATTGCCATTGATCTCCATGGATTCTCTTGCTTGCAATGTGAAAGTGATTTACTAGTGCCCGACCAACTTCAAGATACCTTTGCACCACCTCCCTCCTACCCCAATGAAAGAGAGTGGATGTAATTTAACCTCCTCCGACCGCTAGCCATGGTATAGAAACCTTTGTGTTGGAATTATTTTCTTCAATCAATTCTGCCTCGACCTCAGCCTTTGATCGATTTCTCCTCAATGGTCTACCATCTTCTACTCTATCCAGGTTGGTAATCTTACTTGGCATCGTATTTGTCCTTTGACCCGACAATTAATCTCTTTCTTGTAGGAAATTAACATCTTTCTCGAGGTTGCAACTTGCAAGTTTTAAAGCCTGATGCTTGGTAGACAAATCCTAGGCTTAAAATTCCTTTCGAAAGTCAATCACCGGTGATTTGAAGCCCTCTTCCAGCATCTATAAACACTCGAAAGCATGTGTGGTTAGAATGCGACCTCAATATGGATCTGACTGACGTTAAATGGCACACTTTAAGAGTTTTAGCGAAACAAGAAAAGGTCAAGCTGTGATTGTGAGCTTGAGCTCCTCTATGTATACATGTAGCTTGAGGAGTCCATAGTCTCAAGTTGTAGTTTATCAATTAATTATAAAAAAATTATTGATCCGGGGTCTAAACTGTTTCGAGTCTCTTGCCTATTGTAGAAAATGATAGTATATTAGAGATAAATAATACATCGGATTTTATATGGAACCTTACTCCATGAGAGCGCGATGAAACCACTGGAGAACGCCAGTAAGAGTTGATTCTTCTGAACATTTTCTCAACTGATACAATAGGTGTGGGGCATATCGACCCACAGACAGATTGGAATCCCACTAACAGTAGATGTGGAACTAAACATGTGGATATGGTAATTGGACCTTGGTGGGATCCAATTACCCATATATGAAATGATGCATACTCATACTCCCCATCAGGATGGAGCATGCAATGCTCAGCTTGGGAAAATGGAAAGAAATCACTCAATCAGATTACAAGATACTATGGATAATATCATCTCAATGCAATCTCCGTTGACTGCATGTTGAGGACGTTACTTCTCATGGCGTGCTGGTGATGATGAACTGAAGGACTGGAGTACGAATTGAACTAGGTTGCCTCATCAGAGAACATGCGCTATGTACTACATCTGTAAGAGTCACTGAAACTGGAATGAGTCTCCTCGTCGGCGTACTCTAGCCCGCCACCTGTAGAAGACTACGTATCATGTGGACAACCGCCTCATCTCTGAAGGGCCAAACAAATCACATCGCTAATTATCCACACGTAGATTTATGAAGACGAGTTTCTCTCATAGGACCTCGAAGTGGGTTCTCTCTCATAAGAATCAGAACTAGAGTTGGATAATGGAGTCTGAAAGACTCCTCATCGGAGAACTGGGTCTCTTCCATATTGGCTCAGAGAATGAGATATCTACTATGGGGTCCCTATGAATCCACATGAGCCCACAATGGCTCAAAGAATGAGATCTCTAGTATGAAGTTCCTATGGATCACATGAAAACCTTGAGTCCAAATCAAAGATAAGGGACCTCTCAAATAATGATCACATACATGTGCGTATCGGACTGATAGATTTTAAAATCCGGACATCTAAATCTAAACTGGAGAGTCTGAATCTATCTTGTAGAACTCTACATAATACTCTTCCTTTCTCCAATACTGGTCAGAATAGATAGCATCAACCAAGTTGGGAGAAGAACTGAAGATGAGGGGGAATAAAAAGACAATAAGTCTCTCCCTTTTTTTGATTTTTTCCTCCTTTTTTTTTGAAGTCCATAAACGAGGGGGAAACACTCGATGGTGCTCGCTCCACGGTTTTTATTCAAAAGATAAATATAAACAGAAGGGGGGAGATACAAACACACGCCGACATCACAGGTCTACTCCAATACCCAATCCTCCACCATGCGCTTGGCATAAATCCCCACGTTCTCCTTATAGAATCTTTGGCCCGAGAACAACAAGTCATTCCTACCCCGCCAAACCGTCCACAGAATGGCCAGCGGATAAAGCATCTCATTCCTCGGCCTATCCTTATTTGCTAGGAGCGCATTCCAGAAAGTTTGAAGATCGTCAGTGCAGCACCACGCCTAACCAGCCTCTTGCCAAACTTGAATGACCATGGGGCACGAAAAGAAGAGGTGCTCCACGTATTCAATCACCTCATTGCACAACATGCACCTGTCAGAAACGCCGCCCAATAGTCTGGCACACCGGTCCCTCGTCATCAACCTCTGCCTCCTGAGCAACCAAAGGAAGAACCCAATTCTCTTAGGAAGCCTGAGAGCCCAAAGGAAAGCACAATCCTGATCAGAAACTCCGATTGCGATAGCGGCGGCCTGGAGATAGCCCTAAAAGTCTTCCTGACCGGGAACGGTCCCTCCCGCCAACACCAGTGATCTCGCCCTCTGGGTGGGCGCCCCATCTCCCTCACAGCGTCGAGCAGGGCCAAGAAATCTTCTAATCTCTGGTCGGAGAAGTTAGCGGAGAAAGTGGGACACCAATTTCCATCCACCCAGCAGGCTGCAACCGAGCACCATTTATCCTCCGCCAGAGCATATAAGCGAGGGAAGCGCGAGCAAAGGCCCCCCCGTCCAATCGTCCGTCCAAAAAGAGAACGAGTCCCCCCCCACCAAGGACCGGCCTAAAAAGCGCAATATTCCTCAAGAATACTTTCACGACCCCCACCAAAAAGGGGTGGGGGAAGCATGCCGGTCGAACTGCGAAGACGGTGCCCCCCTCACATCATAGATCCTCCGTACCACATCGCAGCAGAGATCCTCCCCCGGCCCCCATACCATGCTCGCCCACTTAAGCAGCAATGCATCATTCATCTGCTCGAGCGACTTCACCCCCAGACCTCCCTGATCCTTCCCGTGCGTAATATACTCCCATGCAACAAGGTGGACCCCTCTCGATCCACCCCTAGGCTTCCCCCATAAAAAGGCACGCATCCGCTTCTCCAGCCGAGCCCGAATCCCCTTTGGCATCTGCCGATTGGGAAGAGAATAAATGGGAATGGACGAGAGGACAGCCTTTAACAGGACCAGCCGGCCCCCTCTCGATAGGACAGCGGACTTCCAACTAACCAACCTCGCCTCCACCTTCTCCACCACCCTTAGCCAGTCCCTCATCCTCGTTCTGCCCATGGCCAAGGGCATACCCAAATAGTCCATCGGCAAGTTAGAGCGACTTGACTCCAACTCCACCGCACACACGTCAGCCTCCTGCACCGCACGACCGAAAGGAACGAACATGGACTTGCTGTCGTTCTTAAGCATCCCAGACAACTCGCCAAATATCTCCAGAGCCATGGCCATGCCCCTAGCCTCCTCCATACCCCCTTCAATGAAGAAAAGGGTATCGTCGGCGTATTGAAGGATTGGAACAATCACACCCTCCCTCGAGAAACCCTTAGAGAGGCCACAGTTGACCACACGAGTTGCAATATCAGACAGAACATCGGCCGCAAGGATGAAAAGCAAGGGCGCAAGGGGGCACCCCTGACGCACCCCCCTACGCGGCTGAACCAAACCCCCCTCCGGTCGACCATTTACCATGACCGAAAAAGAGGCGATGGTGACACCGCCTCATCCAAGAGATCCACTTCTCCGGAAACCCCTTTCTCCTAAGCACCGACCAAAGAAATCTCCAATCTAGGCTATCGTAAGCCTTCGCAAAGTCCACCTTCCAAAGGACCCCACTCTTTTCTCTCCTCTGCCAATCAGCGATGATCTCAGATGCCAGAGTGATGCAATCCGAGATCTGCCTCCCAGGAATGAAGGCCGATTGCATCGGGGAGATAACGCTCCCAAGAACGCTGCTCAGCCTGGTAGCAAGGACCTTCGCAGTAATAAGATATAGAGCGTTTGAGACCGCGATAGGGCGAAAATCATCGATGGAAATCGGCGCCGAAGACTTGGGTAGCAAGATGATAAGCGCACGGTTGACCCTATCGAAACCCGCGTTCCCCTGACAGAACTCTGAGACCACCTCCAACACCTCATGGCCCACAAGGTCCCAAAAGTCTTTGTAAAACGACACCGGGAAACCATCAGGGCCAGGTGCAACGCCAGCATTCAGGTCCCACACAACATCTTTAAGCTCCTCCAAGGCCACATCACGAGTGAGAGCGTTATAAGAAGAGTCCGCCACATCACGAGTACCCCGGCCTAGCCACCTCCACCTCTTCGGAATAGTTCTTGACGAAACGTTCTTGAAATGAGCCGCAATAGCTTTCCCCATCTCCTTGTTCCCCTCCACGTGAACCCCACCAATCGAGATGGAACGCAGCGCATTGGACCTGCGCCTCCCACTAGCAATACGATGGAAGAAGGACGTATTCGCGTCCCCCTCCCGAAGCCAAACACTTCTCGAACTCTGCCTCCATTTCGTGACGTACTTCTTATCCTCCAAAGAAACTTTCATCTGAGCAGCTGCGCGACACTCCAGCTCATCAATCGTGAGATCCCTGAGATCCTCCATCGCATCGAAACTTCGGATGATCTCCTCCGCATCCTTCCTTGCGGCGCACCTGGCAGCCCTAGACTCCCTCTTGAAAGCCGCTAACCGCACCCGCAGCGAAGATAATTTCTGGACAAATCGAGAAGCAGCGGATCTCGAGGCCACCATCTTCGACCAGTGGGACGTCACTAGCTCCCTAAAGTTGTCCTCCAACAACCAGCACTTCTCGTACCTAAAAAGCCCCCTCTGCACTGGGGCATCCCCAGAGCACCAAATAATTGGATTGTGATCCGAACAAGTCCACGGTTTGGCCTCCACCGAGGCCAATGCAAAAGCCTCCAGAAGCTCGTTTGAAACGAAGAAGCGATCAATACGCGAACGAGAGTTGGAGCTCCTCCAGGTATATGCGACGACCTCCGCATCCATCACCTCAAGGCCCAGCGAGTCAACGGTGTCCGCAAAATCAAACGAGCCCAGGTCTTGCCCTCCCCTGCCCCCAGATCTGTCCAAAGTGAGAAGAGTAACGTTGAAATCCCCCCCAATTAGTCAGGGGACTCCGTCGATAGACCTACCAACCGCAAGAAGATCCTCCCAAAGCTCCCCCTGCAATCCAATACCACAAGGACCATACACACATGACACAACCACCTGAAGGGAGGAGGCCGTACATACCAGGACCACCGTCAGCACGTGTCTCCCACGAATCATCTAGTCGAAGGACATGGACGAAGAACGCCATGCCACCAGTAACCCACCCGAGGATCTCGCCGCATCCAACGATCTGAACTGGTCTATGCCCCCCGTGCCAAAAGACCTCCAGATGTCGTCCGACACAGATTGCAACTTCGTCTCTTGAAGCATATTGATGTCGCATCCCCATTCTAAGAATCTTGCACCCACAGTCCTCTGCTTATCCGGATCACTGAGGCCACGAACATTCCATGAGAGGATTTTCATTTGGGACCAACGGAACTCCCTTGGATTTCGGCCACACCCGCGACCTCCGCAACGCGAAACTTCAGAGGCGGGCAGGGCTGCGCCTCCGCCCTCGAAGCTCTGAATATGGTCCTTCTGTATCTCTTCCCACTTCTCTTGTCGCTCGCCCCCGCGTCGGAGACATGATCAGACACATCAGCATCAGCGACATCAACGGCAACCCGATCAAGGCCCTCCGAGTTGGCCGAAGAAATCGCAGGGACCGCAAAGGAGGACGGTTGTGCCCGAGCCCTCCCCTCCGCTGTGAAAGGAGGGAAGAGGGAGAGAGAAACCATCTGCGGAGAGCCACTTAGCGTGTCACCATAACCCCAAGAAGGAAAAACCACGTCGACGAGGCCGATGAAGCCATGGCCGGCAAAAGCCTCGCAGGAGCCGAGGGTACCCGACCGATATCCGCATCTGAGAAGCCCCTTGGATCCGAGAAGCCCCTTGGAGCCGAGGGCACCCGACCGACATCCGCATCTGAGAAGCCCCTTGGATCCGCCACATTAAAAGACACCGCACATGGATCCACGAGAGGGTCCGCGTACTCGGGCCGAACATTCGGACCCACGCCCACCTCCGACTCCAGCGCAGTCGGTGACGATTCTGGAAGTCCTTTGCCCACGTCACCATGCAAAGGGAATATATTTGACGACAGGTACACAACCTGGGAGGAGCTCACGAAGCGCTGCGTGCACTGAACCGTTCGCACCGTTCCACCGAGGGGACCCCTCGGAAACCCAACCGTCATCACAGAACCCGAAGCGTCCCCGGACTCTCCATCGGCCCCCTCCCTCGCGACCTCCGACGGAGGTGGAGGTTCATCGACCAGAAGCTCTATACTGAAAGAGAAGCAACCCACCTCCAAATCCGTGAAAGTGCTTCGCCCTTCGACCTTGTCAAGGAAGCTCTTGTTGCACTCAAATAGGATCATCGTATCTTCCATAGGTGAACCAGGCCTGAGCCCATCATCCAGCACTGCTCGAACCGTTCCCCAACGATGTAAGGCCTTCCGCAAACAACCAGTCGATCGCGAGAGGAAGGGGACGCCCTTTACTCTATCCATGCAAACCTCCATCTCCGAGCAGGACCCATCCACAAAACGTAAACTCCTCCAGCGGACGTTGCCAAGTCCGACATCCCCATTGTGAAGCAGCCGCTCTCTCTGATCAGCCGATAAACAACGAACACAACACCTTCGAGCACCCATCTTCACTACATCTCCCGTGAACCGCGGGCCAAGGAACCCACACAGATGTGAAAACACCAAGTCCATCTCGACAACGCCCCTCACCGTGTGCCCGATCTGCGCATGCATTCGTGAATCACGCGCGTCCTCCCTTACCTCTTTCGATGGCTGAGCGCCACCACCCCCTCCCAGAACACTAGGGATTCTCACAGGCTTTGTTGCAGTAGCGTCTCGAAACACGTTCCCCACCACCTCCGCGAACGATGGCCCTCACCGACGAACATCAGCATCATGCAAGTTGTATCGGCCACAAAGGAAAGTCTGGTCCCTCGCAGGGACCGCTGCTTCAACTGACCCACGAGTCGCCATGCAGTTTGCTTGTCGGTGCCCCACCTTTCCGCAAGAAAAACACCTAGGAGGTGATGGACAGAAAGAGGCAACATGCCCCCTGATCCCACATCGAAAGCACCTCCGCCCAGGTTTCTTATGTGTGACACTCCTCCATTCCCCGCTTTCCCCTACCTGGGGCTCCTCTTCGATGGCTCGAGTTCGCTTCTCATCCTCCTCCGAGACGAGCACCGCCTTCCCGTTCGCACTCGCTCTCGCCCTTGCACTCATCGCACTCGCTCTCGCCCTCTTCAAAACCCTTTGTTCCTCCTCCCTTTTTTGACACGGCTTCTTTTTGTACGGTAGCCTTTTTTACTCAAAAAAATCTCATTTTTTTGAAATCACCACGGCCCAAATCAGACTCATAAACTCAGCCTCATTGTTTTAGGCCCTCCATTTTTCCTTTGGCCTAATTGGGCCTAAAATATCACGTGCTCTTTTTTTCCATCATTTTTTTGGAAAATTTTTGTTGGTCTCTTGGACCTACATTAATAAAAGGAATCACCTGGCCTGGCTATTCAGCAACTTCTGTTTGCCGTAATGTCCACTGGGCCTAAATGAAATAGTAGTGGAATTTAAATGGCCCAGTGGCCCCTGAATGATGATTTCAGCCCTCCTCTTTTTAAAAAATAGAAAGAAGCATGCCCTCTTGGGCTTCTTTACATAAATAAGAGCCATCAGGAATAGACCCGAAGTCCAATAAAGGAGCAACACTCCTCAATTCTTTTCATCTTCTGCAGGGTTCTTATAAAAGAACGGTTAGGAATATGAAATGTGGAAACATAATCAGAGAAAAAAGAATAAGAACATGAAAGAACATCTGGATTTTACATGGAACTCTACTCCCTAAGAAGCGGGATGAAACCACGGGAGAATGCCTCAAAGGGTTGATGTGTTCATTACACTTTCTCTCTCATCTGTTACAGGAGGTGTGGAGCTTCTTATATAGCACCCACTGAGTCTCCACACCCCACGAATAGTAGATGTGGGACTAAACATAAGTGTGCATGGTAATTGGACCCTGGAGGGATCCAATTACCCACCTACACATGACGCATATTCCAACACTCCCCTCAAGCTGGAGCATGCAATGCTCAGCTTGGACACATAGAAAGATATCACTTTAACTCATAATACAAGATACTACAGTGTTGGAGTATTTGGTTGTGCACCATGAGTTGTAAGAGGGTAAAAGGATCTCTCCAGGATCCATTTACCCGATCCATATGTTTAGTCCCGCATCTACCAGTGGTGGGACTTGGAGGCTCTGTGGAGGCTATATAAAGAGCCTCAGACCTCCTGTATCCATTGAGAAAAGTGCAATAGACACACCAGCTCTGAGGCATTCTCCGGCCCGTGGTTTCATCCCGCTCCTTAGGGAGAAGGGTTCCACGTTAAAATCCGTCTTCTGATGCAGCGTAGGGCTCAAGTATGGGGCCGAATTATTAAATAAATTTAGTGATTAATTTTATTTACGTTTTTAAGTTGTCGCATTTTTATTTAAATAAAGAGATCGCGTGTGATCTCAATTAGTCTTAATTTGAATTTCAAATTAGGTAGTTAGTCGGTTAATTAGTTAGAGTTAATTTAGGATAATTAGTTATTTTTCTATTTTTGTAATCTCATCCCTCCTATATAAAGGGATGATGGTCCATTGTGTTCAACAGTTCAGTTTGATTAAAAGTTTGAGATTTTATCTCTATCCCTCTCTCCCACTTCTCCCTCCGCGGTCTTCGCGTTCTTCTCCCTCAACCTCTCGTATTCCCGACGAGTTCTTGTTCTCAACCCCTCCCTTTTCTTCTACCAAATATTTTCCACCGTCAAATTCATTTTCCTGCGACGCGCCGAATTCCAATCCGCATCAATTGGTATCAGAGCATGGCATCTAGGTCGTCCTCACGATCTAGCGATCCGTCCAGGCGCTCGCACCGGCATGCATCAAGGGATCATCGTTCATCCGAGCAAACACGACGAGCCATCTCCACCATCGACGCCTACAACAAGGAGACGGAGCACATGCTACGTGATTTGCAAACCAACTTCCATTCCATGTTTCGAGATCTAATGACTAATTTTGAGGCCTTCCGCAACGCCCAATCAAAGCCTCCAATCCCCGAAGCCGTTGTCACGAGTTTTGACGAAGAAAACATCGCTGTGGAAGAGGAACCGACTGCTGTCCAGATTTTTGATGAAGAAAATCTCGCCGTCAACGACAAACCGGCCGCTGTCCAGGCCATTTCGGAGGAGAAAAATGCCGAAACGCTTGCTGTCCAGGTGATTCTCGACTCGAAAACCCCTCAAAATTGCATCTACAACCCACGCACGCCCCCCTCGCTGGACCCCTCCACCCCCCCCGCACCTCCAGGGCCCTTCCCGCTGCCGCAGACACCCCATGTTCCCCTCTCTGTGGGCCCGACTACCACAACATCGCCGCTACTCCCTCCCGCGTGCTACTCGCCGCCCCCCAAAACCCCATCGCCACTAAGCCTTCCCCCAAACCCCCAGCAACACAACCCTCGACCATAGCTGCCCCCCAACCCTCAAAACCCAACCCCGCAATCCCAAAATCCCGACCAGGCCCGCAGAACCCCGCCACCCAGACTTGCAAACCACCCCTGGCGCCGCCGCCTGTCCCTTCCACATCCAGCCCTCGCCGCCAGCCGCACCCTCGCCAGCCACGACCCCCCCTGCGCGCCGTTTCCCGCGATCTCCCGCCCTCCTGGCCGTTGAACCCTCACAGCCACGAACTCCGATTCCTTCCGCCACCCCCCAATCCCCTTTTTCACGCACGCCGCACCAGCCCTACCCTCGCAATGCCGCCTCCCCTGCCCGCGTTATACGCGCGAGAATATCTGGCAAGCCCTAACTAAGGGTCCGATGACTACGGGATTTACATCCCTCGACATGTGGGATTGGAAATCCCTGGGGAAATTTTATGAGGAAACCCCCTCTTGCTCCATATTTTATTCAGAAGGACATTTCAAGAAGCCCCCTTCTAAAATGCCCTTAAACGAAGGGGTACGAAAATTGCAAGAACGCCCTCCAATTGGAAAGAACTACAAACGTAATGTTGAAGAAGATCTAATTGCCGGCTACAATTTCAAAGATGAATTCTCTGACAACGCATCTTCATCAAGCAATTCGTCGGGAGGCGAATTTTTAAAAGCGGAGGAGCGGTGATGGAACGTAGGGCTCAAGTATGGGGCCGAATTATTAAATAAATTTAGTGATTAATTTTATTTACGTTTTTAAGTTGTCGCATTTTTATTTAAATAAAGAGATCGCGTGCGATCTCAATTAGTCTTAATTTGAATTTCAAATTAGGTAGTTAGTCGGTTAATTAGTTAGAGTTAATTTAGGATAATTAGTTATTTTCCTATTTTTGTAATCTCATCCCTCCTATATAAAGGGATGATGATCCATTGTGTTCAAAAGTTCAGTTTGATTAAAAGTTTGAGATTTTATCTCTATCCCTCTCTCTCCCTTCTCCCTCCGTGGTCTTCGCGTTCTTCTCCCTCAACCTTTCGTATTCCCGACGAGTTCTTCTTCTCAACCCCTCCCTTTTCTTCTACCAAATATTTTCCACCGTCAAATTCATTTTCCCGCGACGCGCCGAATTCCAATCCGCATCATCTTCTATTTTTATATTTTTGTTCTATGCTCTGTTTATTATTCCGCTTCCTATTTTTCTAACATGGTATCAGAGCAGGTCGATTCTTGAGGTTTTTTAAGTTCTTTGTTGTTATTCTATTCGAGATTCGTTTCAACTATGATTTGTTCATTTGTTCATGAAGTTCCAAGAAATAAGGGTTCCAGTCAGAACCCTAACCAATCATTGTTTCTGTCATGATGATCATCCTGAGATACATCTCATGAGCGCAACCCAGCCGATCTGCCCAAGCATCCAGGCTTAGCGTCGCTACTTCTGTAGCAAGCCTAGTAGCCCCAGACGTATTTTCATCCACATCACGAAGGCGACACGATGTTCTTTCCAACCCTCTGTGGCCAGATCGCCCTTCTCCATCATCCAAGATCCATTTACCCCGGCGTCGTTGCCAAGGATGGCAAGACTTCACATTTCTGAATAAGGAGGCGGCGCGTCATCTTCACATCTTGAGCGTACATTCCAGCCCCAGGCGACAGGGACACAAACTCACATCTCGATGTCTCAGGCGAAGGCTTCTTCCTTGCGCTCGATGCCTCAGGCGTAGGTCCCCCAGGCGGCAGAGGCGCTCCAGTCCTGCAGCCCTAGCCGACTCCGGCATCCCAAGGCTGCATCACCTCGCGCAGGAGACTGCACCAGATCGGCGGCTGCACCAGGTCGGCGGCTGCACCAGGTCGTCACTTCAGGCCGCACGATGCGCCATGCGCGCGGCGACGCCTCCATTTCATCCAGATTGGCGGCGACTCCATTTCGTCCAGGCGTCGACGGCTCTACACTCGCGCGAGATCGGGGCTTCAAGCCCCTGGCTCCAGCAACTCGTCGCATAGCCCACGCGAGTCCTAGCATCAGTCGTGATGGGCCCAGGCGACAGGGTCCCCCCCTCCCCCCGGTAGGCGCACCTCCTTCGCGTGTTGTTCCGGATTGTCTCCGGCTCCATCTCTCCTATGTTTGCGGAGCTCCCACCAGGCGGGAAGGCACCCCAGGCGCACGTGCTCTCTTCCCCATCAGGACAACGACATTTGAAGAGAGGGTTCCCTCTGGGAACCCTAGGCCTGAGGCCTTTATTAAAAAAAGGGAGAGGGAATATATGGCTGAGTTATTTAAGGCCCACTGTTGGGCCAAGAGATATTTGTTAAAAAAGGTATTGCGTACAAAAAAAGAAGAGTATGAAAAAAATTCAAAAAAAATGATGATGAGAAGCCGTAAAAAAATGAACGACTATAAAAAAATCAGGACGACTACAAAAAAATTTGACGAATGAAATAGCCGGGAAATTATTTTCCAAGAAAAGCCGAAAAAAATGATACGACTTATTGATGTTTTGTACCCCCATGTCATTGTCTTCTCCCAACTTTGTCGATGTTCTTTTTTTGACAAGTATGGGAGAAAGAGGGAATATATGTAGAGTTGCAGGTCTTGTTCCAGATTCAAGTGTCAGATTCCAGAGGCCAGTCATTTTTCAGACTCTACAGATTCAGTTATTCAGACTCGACGTTCAGAATTTTCCGAGTCTCCAGTTTCAGACACACACGAGTATGCGGTCTTTTCAGATGTGCACATATTTGCCATCTTTTGTCGTGGTCCCCATCATTCTTCTTGTTGTTTCGACTAGAGTTTTCATGTGAGCAATTGGGACTCCAGAGTAGAGGACCATTCCTTATGCCATGTGGGCAAGGGTTTTCATGTGGTATCATAGGTACTCCAGAGCAGTGTACCATTCTCTGTGCCAGATGGGAGAGACCCAGTTCTCCGACGAGAAGACTTTTTTCAGACTCCATACTCCAGCGACCGTGGACTCCGACGAGGATTGCACTTCCACGGCCTTTTCCAGTTCGGCCCTTTTCAGAGATGGAGCAGTTGTCCACATGCTGTGGCATGCCAGAGTACTCCGACGAGGAGACTCATTTCCAGTTGCAGTGACTTTGACAAGCGCAGTTCAAAGCACATTCTCTCCGATGAGGAGATTCAACAGACTCACACTCCAGCCCGTTCGTCCTCCTCACCTGCACGGCATGAGAAGCAACGTCCTCGACATCATCTGACAGTTGTGCACGTTGAGTTGATATTGTCCGTAGTGTCCTGTAGCGTGAGTTGAGTTTCTTTCTGTTTGTCCAAGCTGAGCATTGCATGCTCCAGCTTGAGGGGGAGTGTTGGAGTATTTGGTTGTGCGCCATATGAGTTGTAGGAGGGTAAATGGATCTCTCCAGGATCCATTTACCCCATCCATATGTTTAGTCCCACATCTACCAGTGGTGGGACTTGGAGGCTCTGTGGAGGCTATATAAAGAGCCCCAGACCTCTTGTATCCATTGAGAAAAGTGCAATAGACACACCGACCCTCTGAGGCATTCTCCCGTGGTTTCATCCCGCTCCTTAGGGAGCAGGGTTCCACGTTAAAATTTGTCTTCCATATTTTATATTTCTGTTCTATGCTCTGTTTATTATTCCGCTTCCGCTTCCTATTTTTCTAACATACAGAAAATATCAACTCAACGAATACATGACTGTCAGTTGCTGTCGAGGATGTTGCTTCTCATGCCGTGCAGGTGAGAAAGAAAAAACAGACTGGAGTGTGAGTCGAACCGGGTCTCCTCGTTGGAGAATGTCTTCTCTGAACTGCACATGTCAGAGTCACTGACACTAAAAAGAGTCTCCTCATCGGAATACTCTGGCCCGCCACATGTAAAAGACTGCATCATGTGGATAACTGCTCCATTTCTGAAGGGTCAAACTGAAAAAGCCATGGAGACATCCTCGTCGGAGTCCACGATCGCTGGAGAATGGAGTTTGAAAGTCTCCTCCTCGGAGAACTGGGTCTCTCCCCTATTGGCTTAGAGAATGTGATCTCTACTCTAGAGTCTCTATGAAAGTGAAACCACATGAAAACCCTCGCCCACATGGCATAGAGAATGGGATCTCTACTCTGAAGTCCCTCTGGATCATGTGAAAACTCTGAGACCAAAAACAAAGATGGGGACTACACAAATGATGGCAAACATGCACGTATCAAACTGAAGACTCGGAATCTGAACGTCGAGTCTGAAATTTGAAGTGTAGAGTCTGAGCTAGAGAATCTGGAGTCATACTTGTAGAACTCTACACAATAAGATCCCATCACAGTAGATCACCACCACCATCACGAGGGGTTTGGGGTGAAGATGGCGATTGACAGAGATAACCTTGCCATCGCCTTATACCTGGAGAGCTTGCGTGAAATGTGCACTCCTGGGTTTCGCCGCTTGGAGGTGGTGCCATTGCAGGTGCAAGAGGGTGAATCTTGAAGATGTTCGGTCTGGAGCAGTGCTGGAGTTGGAGAGATGCTGCCTAGGGAGGGAATCGACCACCTAGAGCTTCTAGCGGCGCGTGGCGAGTAGGATCCTGATGGTCCTGGAGATGTGATTGGAGGCGCGATTGTGCGCTTCTTCTGCGCTTCTTCTTCTTCTTCTTTGGATTTGAGAACCCAAAACTGCAACCTCTATTGCTGTTGATGCTGCTTCTCGCGTGCGCGGGGAGAGATGCGACCCATGAAGCCTCTGGAGATGTCGCTAATCGCTTTAATGATGGAACTTGGCACATTATAGTGAACTTTGATCGTGATGTTGAACCCTAAAATCATGGCCCTAAATGATTTTCCCTTCGTAGGAATAGCATGGTGGCTATGCATAATTAGGGTTTTATCAAAAATCCTATAGTTTCGTTGATCTTGGCGACGATCTCCGGAACTACTCTGAACATGAATATGACGATCGAACCTTGCAGAATCTTTGAATAGATCTTGAATATGAACATATAAAAATAATAATAGTCGTCAAGAATAAAAAAATCATAGAACTGAACCCTCTGATATTGAACTGAATCTTCAAGAATAAGAAATCCAAGAACCGAACCCGCTCTTTTTTTTGAGGCCCTCCGAACCCGCTCTTACAATCGAATCTCAAATAAATCAAGAACATAAAATAAGTCCTTGAGAATCGAAGTCGCTTTGATATCATGTAGAAAATGATAGTGTGGAAGCATATCAGAGATTAAAATAAAGAACACGGAAGAACATCGGGATTTTATGTGGAACCCTACTATGTGAGGAGCGGGATGAAACTACGGGAGGATGCCACTAAGGGTTGATTCTTCTATTCATTTTCTCAACCGATACAATGGGTGTGGAGCTTCTTATATAGCCCCACAGACAGATCAAAGTCCCACTAACTGTAGATGTTGGACTAAACCTGTGGATGTGGTAATTGGACCCTAGTGGGATCCAATTACTTATCTATGAGATGACGCATACTATAACACCTATTATTAAATATGATCTCCCAAGGTCCTTCTAGTTGTCACCTATGTGGGACCATGAATAATGGTCGACAGGAAATGCCTCTTTTTTGACTTTCTCCTGTGAGCTAATGTAAAAGAGAATGATGCTGCACATGATCCGTGCCCAGCTACGAATGTGAGTGTTCTAGCATGTAAGAACGCCAGATGTTCCTGCTTAGATAAATGCTCTGAATGCCAGAAAATGTGACTCGTACAATTAACACCATTGTTGATCTTTCTAATTAGTTATTTTAGTCTATTGGAAGGAGACCACATCAACACACCATCCTCTACCAATCACTCTCTTCTTTTCTGGCTTACCTGAGCCCTTAATATTCCAAGTCAGGAGCTTTATAAGGTCAAATGTTTTGTCCTTAACACTACACCTAAAAAAGAAGCCATCTCCTCCTGCAACTCCTCTTGGTTGCCTTGTCTAGTAATCAGAATTTGTTCCTCCCTATGCGCCTCTTTAATGGTGACATGCCTGCCTCCTGAAATTATATAGAGCCCGCATGTTGCCCAGGTCACTACCCACCTTTTATTTCAAAACTGGCCTCCTAGTGGCACTCAAATTAACGGCAAACCTGATCTTCCATTTCCAGCGAGACTGGAGCCCACATCCGTTGGTGGGCTCTTTGGAAAAGTCCCAACTTGGTGCCTTTTGCACATTTAGGTGAGCAAAATCTTCTCCACATCGAGCTACTTACCCTTATCAGCCACTACCCATCGGCCTTGGAAGCTTGAATTTCATACTCCAACACCGCTCTTGAAGAAGGGAGAGGGGTGTGAGAACCACTACTTGGGCTAGAGGGTGTAGCCAAAAAGTGAAGCCTAGTTGAGTTAAGATGCTTAGCCCCCTTCTAGTTCACAGTAACAAAAGACACACTTCTCTGCCCTAGACGTTTAAAGTGAAATCTTCTTTCTGCTATATGATTCTAGTTTTTGACCCTCGAATGGAGAAAACCCTCCAGTCCCATTTCTTTCTGCTATATGATTCTAGTTTTTGACCCTCGAATGGAGAAAACCCTCCAGTCCCATTCATTGGCAGTAGGTCCATGTATATATTCCTTCCATTTACCTATTATGGGCCGCACCTCATCTTTAATGGCTTGTTCAAAGAGAAGGTGGTCTTTAGGTCATGTAGGGCATGCTCTATCCCACTAATTGGTCAACATGAATTGGAGCTCTCGGAGTGGCTGCTTCTTGGTCCTATTGTAGACCACTTGCCGATGATATTTCTTTTAAAGTATGCCTTGAGCGATGGAGGGCTCTATCTCCACGACATGTTTCTTTATTGCTTCTCCTCAAAAAAACATTTCTTTGCTCCAAACCTAATGATGTTTCACATTATCATGATTTTAGAAGAATCGTCCTAAAAGATGGGGCATCCCCGGTTCATAGGATTATCACCACCCTAGTTGCTCACAAGTAGCTTCGCCACTTTTGCATTCGATAATCCATGAGCGCCGACCAACAGCTCCCCCTCTTGAATGACAAATCTCCAAAAAGAGGACCTTGGTATGCAATCGAGAGTCATTGCAGACTAGAGACGGTTTCGAGCTTCACGACAAATGTCAACCAGGATTGGTCATATGTGGGAGTTTCGGTGAAACCCTCGACAAGCATCTTTACTGGACCCAAATCGCAACACATCTTCGTTGATGACATTCGAAGCGCCCACACCTAATGCATATGATTGGATCGAGGCATGCCACTGCATGATGTCCTCTGCTTTTGCTACCAAGGCACTATGCCAAGTTTAAACTCTAAACTCTAGACACATGAGGAGAAGGTATGAACGGAAACTGTTTGGATATGGATCAGATATGGCATTTCCATATCCATATCCGCTTCATTTATGTCGAATATGGATACATATATAGATACAAATTGTATATGGATTTAGAAAACCATATCCTTAAATATCATGATATAAATTCGTATCAAATATTCATTGGATATGGATCTTAACTATCATGATATAAATCCGTATCAAATATTCAATGGATATGGATCTAGATCAAATAAAGAGCAGATACATACATTAACCGAATTAAGATCAGATACTATTATAAACATGTTTATCTAATCAAATTATAATTTCAAAGGGGTTGCTCTATAGATATGTAAACTGAGGGTATGTAGCCTATATGAGACTTGTATTGTTATAAATCCTATGAAGTTGTTGAGGTAAGGACGTGTAGTGGTCATTAGAGGTCGATGGATTGCATGAATTTGGGTAGGGGAAAATAAGTTTAGGTTGATAGTTTACTAAACATAATAACTATTATTATAATATTAGTATTTTGTATTCGGATATTTGAACTTTAATATGGATCTTTTGTTGTTATCATATCCATATCCGTATTCAGGAAATTTCTACAACTGATGTCCATATTCGATTCATATTTAACTAATATGTAAGCGGATATTCGGATATATTAGTAGCCATTTTCATTCCTAGGAGAGGGAGGTGTGATGATGTAGTGCTTGAGTAGACAAGCCCCCTCTCTTTGCTTCGGCCTCTTTTCCTCCCATGAACCTCCCATCACTCTTGCTCTCTACTTCCACCAGCCATTTGAAACCCACATACACTCATTTATGTTCCCTTTTGAATCCTTGTCGTTGGAGGGTTAATAAACTGAAGGAGTCGATGATGACTCGCACATCACGGAAGCGTGTAGATCGTATCGCATACGATCTAGGTCGACTAGTCATGCTAGTCGATTGGGCAGCGCAATTTAATTTTTTTTGATGAAATCACATGGCATAGGAATAATCCCCTTGCCATTTCATCAAGATCACACGAGTAATAGGCTTACCTCTTGAAGCGTGATTGCAATCTTATAGTCGATAAGCGAAGAGACTGTCTGTCTCAAGTCCGATCCGACGAGAGAGCATTTGTGGACGCAAGAATGAGACACGTGCTTCCCACAATCCAAAGTGATGATCCGAACAAGGAACCTCCTGATTTCGTCTCACAAATTCCGATGCCTCCTTCACATGCACGAGAAGCTAAAGAAGATGGAGATCCATGGACAGTCAGTCCGGCAGCATGACGGCATTGCGCCAATGATGAAGCTCTCAATAAACCCTAGCTATGTGTAGAGAGAGAGAGAGTTGTTGCAGCTTTTGCTTCAACTTAATTGTGTAATGAAAACATCTTTTGTTAGTCTTTCTTTTATACAAAATTGGATGGCTATGATGCACTCCTAATGCAATCCTAATTGAAACAATGTTTAAGATTTTGTGGCAATAATTTGTAACATTATAATTAATTTTAAAAGAAAAAAATTAATTTAAAGACATTTTCAACAAATTTGATTCAATTAAAATCAATCTCATTCTCATGAATAAAAAGAAAAAAGAGAGCCACCATTCAAGAATGAGGAAAGGGGATAGCCTCCTTCTTCATTAGATGGGTGGACGTCCCCCTCGAATTGGAGAGAGATTTTCTCACTCCTATTGCATTAAATCTTTATTCATAGAATTAATTGTCAACAAAATATCACCAAATGATTTGCAAATTATTCGTGACAATTGCAAAAAAATCATTGATTAATTATGAATCATATTCAGCCATCCAATATTAAACGTAAATCACACTTACATTTAATTGTATAATGTGAATCCAATTTAGATTTAATTGTATAATGCGAATCCAATTCACATTAACTTATAAATTGTGAATTATGTTCACAATTAAATATCTCTCTATGATATTGTGGATCACATCCACAATATCCATGATTATTGTGAATAGTGCTATCTACATTAACTATATCCATGATAATTAAATCTAATTTAATTATCTTAGATGTCTTTCTACACATGTTTAAATAATGTGAACCATATCCACATTATTAATGATAATTAAGTTTAATTTAATCATCAATTTTGAATGCTTAGATATTGTCAATAATGTAATTATTCTTGAATTCTTTCAAGAACATTATGCCTTCTCTGCGGATACTTGGAGATTAGGATATGGCGATTGTATATTCCATGTACAGTGACTTGGATACCAAGATCTAATCTCATATCCAGATCTAAAAGCTCTCAGAGATGTCGATTGGGCAACATAATTTAATTTTTTTTGATGAAGTCACATGTCATAGGAATAATCCCCTTGCCATTTCATCAAGATCACACGAGTAATAGGCTTACCTCTTGAAGCATGATTGTAATCTTGTAGTCTATAAGCGAAGAGACTGATTGTCTCAAGTCTGATCTGACGAGAGAGCACTTGTGGATGCAAGGATGAGACACGTGCTTCTCACAATCCAAAGTGATGATCCGAACAAGGAACCTCCTGATTTCGTCTCACAAAATCTGATGTCTCCTTCACATGCACGAGAAGCTAAAGAAGATGGAGATCCACAGACAGTCAGTCCGGCAGCATGACAGCAATGCGACAGTGATGAAGCTCTCAACAAACCCTAGCTGGACGACCACCAAGAGTTGAGAGCATGGAAGGCCGTATCCCGATATATCGGAGATATATCGGTATCGACAGGTCACCGATATATCGATGATATGTCCGATATCGGGTATCGACAGGCAAAAAAGGCGAGATTCGGTCCGGTGTCGGCGATATGGCGTCGATATATCGCCGATCTATCGGCGATATATCAGTATCGACATGGTACCGATATCGATACCAATATCGATATGTCCTTCCATGGTTGAGAGAGAGAGCACACGTGTAGAGAGAGAGAGAGAGAGTTGTTGCAGCTTTTGCTTCAACTTAATTCTGTAATGAAAACATCTTTTGTTAGCCTTTCTTTTATACAAAATTGGATGGTCAAGATTTTGTGGCAATAATTTGCAACATTATAATTAATTTTAAAAGAAAAAATAATTTAAAGACATTTTCAACAAATTTGATTCAGTTAAAATCAATCTCATTCTCATGATTAAAAAGAAAAAGAGAGCCGCCTTCCAAGAATGAGGAAAGGGGATAGCCTCCTTCCTCATTAGATGGGTAGATGTCCCCCTTGAATTGGAGAGAGATTTTCTCAATCATATTGCATTAAATCTTTATTCATACAATTAAGTGTCAACAAAATATCACCAAATAATTTGCAAATTGATTTGTGATAATTGCAAAAAAATCATTTATTAATTATGAATCATATTCAACCATCCAATATTAAACTTAAATCACACTTACATTTAATTGTAAAATGTGAATCCAATTTAGATTTAATTGTATAATGCGAAACCAATTACATTAACTTATAAATTGTGTATAAATCATGTTCACAATTAAATATCTCTCTATGATATCGTGGATCACATCCACAATATCCATGATTATTGTGGATAGTGCTATCTACATTAACTATATCCATGATAATTAAATCCAATTTAATTATCTTAGATGCCTTTCTACACATGTTTAAATAATGGGAATCATGTCTACATTATTAATGATAACTAAGTCCAATTTAATCATCAATTTTCTAATGTTTAGGTATTGTCATAATGTAATTATTCTCGAACTCTTTCAAGAACATTGTGCCTTCTCTGCAGATACTTGGAGATAAGGATATGACGATTGTATATTCCATGTATAGTGACTTGGATACCAAGATCTAATCTCATATCCGGTTCTAGAAGACCTCTCAGAGACGTCTGATCAACTTAGACAGAATATCCAATCTTTTCATTACATCCGAATCATATCCAGATCAATGTCCAATATTTAGATCAAGATTGGATAACCAGTCAACTGAGTGGAGTCTCTAAAATCCAAGGTTCAGGAAAGCGATATGCGTATGCATTCGGACATGCCACTGAATAGCAATTAAGCGATATGCAGGGCATATGCGGGGTATATGCAATTCTACGCGGTTTCTTATTTTCTTATTAAAATAAATATATATACAAAAGTGACTACAACTGAACTAAATTTATGTATAATTGTGGTCCAATAGAAGAACTAAATTCACAGAACTAAGACATAATCATATCTTAAATTCTTTCAAAAAAATCATTCAACAGACCTAAGTTGAATGTTAGCACAAACATTTTATACTTGGAAACAAACAATATAGTCAAGTAAAGACCTAATCACATCTACAAATTTTTCGCAAAAATAAACATTCAAGATAGCCTAATTAGAGTTTCATTTTATATATCTAATCATTGTTAGTAAATAATGTAGACTTAAGTTAGAAATAATCATCTTGGAGTAATCATTTTATATGCCAAAACATTATTAGTACAAAATACATTACAATTCACTGTAGAGAAAATCACAAGAATCAAAGTATCAAATCTAAGTTGGAATAAGTTAGTTGGCATAAGAAAATTGCAAGAATCAAACATAAGTGGGAAGAAGTTGGTTGCTAGCATAAGAAAATCACAAGAATCAAACCTAAGTTAGAATAGAAAATCACAAGAATCAAACCTAAGTTGGAATAAGTTGGTTGCTCGTATAAGAAAATCACGAGAATAGGCATGATCTTGGAATAAGTTGTGGCTTGGAATAAGATAAAAAATCATTCAATAAACCTAAGTTGGCTTCCGAAAATCAAACATAAAAAAATCGGATCTGGAGGAGAAATCAAGTCCAAATCGGGTTGCCTAAGCCCTAAAATCATATTCGGATCTTAAGATCTGGATCCAATTACTCGATAACAACTTTGGAGTTGGAGGCGAGCGCATTGTGCGCATATGCGACTGCGCAACCCGCATATACAAAAGGGGCGCATAGTGAGGGGTTTCAGGAATGCGGTGCGCTAAGGCCTTCGCACAGGCATATGCGGCCGCTTAGCCCACATTCGTGAATGCTGCTAAAATCCAAATATGTTTCGTCACTCCACTGGAATGGAAATGTCATGGTTATACAATCGATTAAGATCACATCACCCTCGAGTATTCCAATACCCGCACATCTTGCATACTGGAAGACCTAGAATAAATCCGAAGTTTTGATCATATTTGAACTGTCTCCTTCAGGGTTCTATCGTTAAGTTTCTCATTCGATCATTGAGAATGAGTATCGATTATATGCTTTCCAAAAGCATATATTATACCTTCAAATTATGTCTTGTTTTCAAAACAAGATGACCAACGTTAGAATTTGGTTTATTCCAATATCTTATGAGTGAGCTTGTGTCTTCCAGTTCAATAGTGAGCATGTATGATCCCTTTGAGAGATTGTATTACTCATATGACATCGTATGCACACTTGCTTACCGATGTATAAACCTTAATTAGATTATTAACCTGATGGTCCGCCTAATGTACATACTTAGACATATAGTAATACATTTGTCTCTGGTTAGAGGATGCGGGCCTATACATGACATCATAAGACATAGGTCTTAATTATTTCGATCTCATTAAGTCAACTCTTTGACCTAATTCATCCAAAACCTCCAAACCCCTATTCCTATGCAGAGGACCCACATAAAGAGATATGCTAGATGTCAGGCTTTGGAGTAATGATTGCCCTCTCCTTCTCAGGCTGGAGATCACTTCTTGATAGTTACTTGACAGTGTGGTTGAGTCATCAATCTAACTCTTTATATATTCAGCCCTACACCAGCTTCGTTGATCCAACCTTTTAGTCAATAGGTGTATGATATCAAGATGGCCATGATGCATAACCCTAATTGTACCAAGGAACCTATTATACAAATTAGTTATTCTTCTTTTCAGATTAAGGAATGATCTGCAATAACTTTTATTGCATAATGGCTCGCCGTGGACTCACATGTCCAACATTCTCCCACTAGCCCAAAAAGCCATTAATGTGCTAATCTTTAAACCCACACTCATATGCTAATTATAAGCTATTTAGATAAACAGCTTGGTCATCGTTGACTAGTCACTCTTTCTCGTGAGACTATGTCAAGTCCTTTTACATGCTTGCATATCTTCCAGTAACAGTGCTCGCATTCAATACGAATGTTGCATTTTATGCAATCAATACTCAATCTTGTTAAAGTACTCATAGTACTTTGCGTCTTGCTAGTTTTAGCCTTTGGAACCACCACTCATTAATTATTGTAACCAGTTAGCGATTTCTATTATCATTATCAGAATACCCTTATGCTGGGAGATCTCTATCTCCTTATACTAAGACGTAGTCTTAAGTCTTGTAAAGTATATGTAGGTAAGACTTTTTTTTTTGAATAAGAAAAAATTGGGAGCCCTCCCAAGGCGGGAGTCACCACACCAAAGTATTCATTAATTAACGAGAAGGTACATCAGTTGGAAATCCAGAAATTATACAATGCATTACAGTGCGCAAGAACATTTTCAAGTAAAACCGTTGTCCCTTGAAAGTGGTATCATTCCTGCCAAGCCAAATAGCCCAGAGCACTGCAAAAGGCTTGGAGACATCTCCGGAAGACCCAAGGCCGACCACCCGAATAGATCTCCAAAAATGCTCCGCATCTGATGTCCGAACCCACGGGAGCCCCAACGAATCCCACACATTGGCCGAAGACCTGCATCCAAAGAAAATGTGGTCCGCATCCTCCACGTCGTCCTTGCATCTGTCGCACATCAAATCGGTCGCACCCAACAGCCTACCTTTTCTCACCTTGTCACATAGACGATCTCTCCTTAGACACCAAAGAAAGACCTTAACCCTAGTAGGAATCCTGGCCGCCCAAATCACCTTCAAGTCAGCACATAGATCTTCATCGCGCTCCACCATACCACCACTCAGCTTCCGATACACAATCTTCAATGAGAACTTACCATCCGCCCACACAAAATGGTCGGGGTCGCCCGACATATCCCCGATAGGGGGAATCTCCGATAGTAACCGCAAAAATTCTTCCAACCTCTGATCCGAGAGAGTCGGAAGGAACGTCGGCGCCCACGACCCAGAGTCAACCACCTCTGCCACCCGCGCCCCCTGTCAGCGGCTAATGCCATCAACCTAGGAAACAGGTAGGCTAAAGCCCCCTCCCCCATCCAGTCGTCCTGCCAAAAACGGAACCGGAGACCATTCCCCAACTTCGGCCGGAGAGAGGCCTGAGCCTCAGAATCACAACACGGATCCCACTCCACAACGAAGACTCATGCCGCTTTTGCACCGCCACCAACTCCCCCGTGATGCCGTAAATGTCCCTTAGCAACCGCAAAACCGACGAGTCAGATGGACCCCAAATGCGCACCACCCATTTAGCTAACAAGGCTCTGTTCATAGAATCCACATCACGGACGCCCAGGCCCCCCTCCGAGACCGGCACCGCAAGATCCTTCCAAGCCACCAGGTGCAACCCCCTCGTTGCCTGCCTCCCATCTGACCAGAAAAAGGATCTCATTAGAGCCTCCACCTTTCTTCTGACACCAACAAGCATTAATCTCGTCGAGAAGAAAAATATCGGAATGGCGGAAAGGACGTGCTTCAGTAATGTAAGTTTCCCACCCTTGGACAGAGTGGTAGCTTTCCATCCTTCCAATCGCTCCTCCATTCTCCGAAGAACACAGTCCCAATCAGACTTCAACACAGTCCCAATCAGACTTCCTCAGCCTATCATCAACCAGTGGCAACCCCAGATAGGTTATCAGTAATCTCCCCAGAGGGCATTCGGCCTACGCCGCTAACCTGCTACTCTCATCGCCATCCATCCCCATTGGCACCAGGATCGACTTCTGCCTGTTAATATGCAAACCAGAGAGGCAACCAAACATATCGACCAAAATAGCCACATTGTGATTCTGCTCCTTCGTCCCCCCAAGAAAATCAACGTGTCGTCCGCGTACTGTAGGATCAGAACAGAGATGTCCCCAATCCTGAAACCCTCGCACCAACCCTCTTCAACCGCCCTTTGAAACAAGACTGCAAGGCAATCCGCAGCCGACACAAAAAGCAGGGGAGCCAGGGGGCATCCCTGACGTACCCCCCTCTGCGGCTGGAACCATCCTCCCTCCGGTCTCCCGTTGACCAACACCGAACAGGAGCTAGTGGTGACACATCTCTTTACCAAAGCAACCCAATCTTCCGGAAATCCCCTCTTCTGCAGCACTGTCCACAAGAATCTCTGACACAATCGTAAGCCTTGGCGTAGTCAATCTTCCAAATTGCCCCTTTCTTTGTAGACCTCTTCTACTCCCGGCAGATTTCCGAAGCGGTCACGATACCATCCGCCATACACCGACCTGGAATGAACGCAGATTGTGCCGGTAGAACCACAGAGGGCAAGACAACCCTAAGTCTGCTCGCCAACACCTTGGCGACAATGAGATAAATGCCATTAGAGATAGAAATCGGCCTGTAGTCCCCAACCCCCACTGGGAGTCTTTCTTCGACAACAAAAAAATCAATGCCCTGTTAACTTTCTCAAAACCCCTGTTGCCATTCCTGAATTCAGTCAGAACCTCCAAGATGTCACCCTTCAGCAGATCCTAGAAATCCTGGTAAAAGGATACAGAAAAGCCACATCGGGCCAGGAGCCCCGTTCGCATTCAGATCCTAAACCGCCCTGCGCACCTCTTCCTCTGTAAAATCGGCCACTAACAACTCAGCCTAGGTTCCACTCAAAGACCCCATCCCCCGGCCCGTCCAGCCCCAACCATTCTCCTCCCTCACTCTCCTCGAAGCCCTAACAAAGTGCTTCCGCAAGGCGACTCCCATGTTCCTCTCGCCCGACACCCTTTGCCCCCTACCTCTACCTCATGCAAAAAACTCCTCCTCCCGGAAGCCACCGAATGAAAGAAACGCGTATTCGCGTCTCCTTCCCTCAGCCACTTCTGCCTCGATCTCTGGCGCCAATGAACCTCTTTTTTCTTGTCCTCCCGAAGCACCACCTCTAACCACGCTGCCCTCTCCTCCACCTCCTCCTCCGGCGTCAGTCCCCGGTCATCATCCAACCCATCTAACCTGCTTATCCCCGCCTCTGCCTCTGTCTTGACTGCCCGCCGCCTCCTGGCGACCTCCTTCCCAAAAGTCAACAACAACCGCCTTAGGGAATCAAGCTTGGCCGCAAACCGCGCCATCGCCGAACCTTCCACCACCAGATCCCTCCAGTGATCAACCACCATGTCCCTGAAGCCCTCCTCCAGCAACCATTTCTTCTCAAAACGAAAGGAGAACCGAGTCAGACGCTCCTTCCCAGAAAATCAAAGAACGAGAGTGTGATCAGAAAGCGTCCTCGGAAGGGCCCGAGCCCTCGCCAGCGGGAAAGCCTCCCCAGCCTCAACCGTCATCAGGAACCTGTCAAGCCTGGACCTCGATCTCGTATTCCTCCAAGAGTACTTGCACCCGGCCGCGTCCACAACAGACAAACCCAGAGAACGAACCACCTGCCTAAAATCTTCAGATCCGGGATCAGAACCACCGCCACACCCCGGCCTGTCGTTCGGGAATAGAGTGACATTCAAGTCACCACCGATGATCCAAATACCGTCACCAACCTCGGTCTCAACACTCGCCAAGTCCGCTGCCAAGCTACCATCCTCTCGCTGACACGGGCCATAGACATTAGTGACGTACAGACAAATCCCATCCGCTATCTGCAACAACCTCACCGACAAGGTGAACCAGGAGACAGAAATCCCCAGCAGATCGAACGTATCAGACCGCCAACCGAATAGTAGCCCCCCCGAAGCACCTGTTGCCTCTTTCTCTGCCATTGCGAAAACCTCCCCCCTACTCAACTCCCGCCGCAGCTGGTCGTCAAAGACTGTAACTTTGTCTCCTGAAACAAAAATATATCTGCCCCGACCTCTCTCACCAGGTTCTTCACCCCGAGCCTTTTTTCGGGCTGGCCTAGGCCCCTCACATTCAATGAGAGCAGCTTCATTTGAACAACGGAGCATCCATCTTCCTCGGGGGAATAACCCGCACACGCCTCACAATATCTCTGTCGAGAGCAACAAAACGGTTCCGCACCACTAACGTGCTTTCTGCAACCACTCCCGACGCCAAAGAGACCCTCAACGAAGCCCTCGCCACCTTCTCTGCCCTCCTCCGCCCCCCACCCCCTCTCATACGCCAACCCGAAACGCCGCTGTTGCGGCCCATAGCCCACCACCTCATCCACACCAGAGGCTCCCAAGACCTGAGGCAAAGATCCCTCCGCCACCCCCAAAACAACTGGATCAGCCCTAACCCCAGCCGGGCCCCTCCGCCCCACTTCAGACACCGATGCATCCACCTCTCCTCCCAGCAGGTCCCCCCTCCTCCCCGGTCAGCAAGCAGCTCCCCCGAAGAACCCTCCAGTCGCGAATCGGTCGCAACTCCCCCCATCTCACAACCACCGGACCACGCAAAGGTCGCCGCACCGCGGGCCGAACCCGCAACCACCTCCACCAACTCCGGAACTGTACCACCAGGATACGATGTGGCAGAACCGAACCGGCCACCCGGGTTGCGTCCTGCCCCACCGCTCCGCGACCGATCGTGAACCAACCCGACAGATCGCTGACCTTCCTGAACGCCATCCGGCCGGGCCCCACCACCTTCCAAAGCAACCTGAGAGCCAACCGCACGGCACCAAGGTAGCGTAACCGCCGCCAGTCCCAGAAGACCCACCGCATATATGGTGTCGAACTGAATCGCCTTCATCTGGGAACGCACCGTGCTCGGATGCGACCCACCCGCACAAGGCTGCTCCACCTCCGAGAACCGAGCCCCCTCCACTGGGGCCATAATCGGAGACCGCTGCTTCGGCCCCCCAGCTCCCGACGACCCCCCGGCCAGCTGGAGCTCCCTCCTGCGACAATCAGCCGCCCGAACAGCCGCCTAAACGTCCGCGACCACCAACCCAATAAGCCGCTGCCTATCATCAACCCGCACCTCCCACCAACCCATCTTCTTGGCTCCAACCGGCCTCACCCGAAGCACGACCTCCAAAGGCTGCCCGGGCGAACAACCCGAACTCTCCACGGAGTCGACCTGAAGCACGCCCCGCAGCAACCCTGCAATGGTCTCTTTCGTCCTCGCCCCCAGCGGAAGCCCCCTGATAACGACTCTCTCCACCTTGCCAGGCACCACAACGACATCCCACTCCCTTGGCCTCCGCCACCACAACTGCAACGACCCCGCCTCCGACCCGCGCATCAAACTCCACACCTCGGAGTCCCGTAGCCCCCTCGCCAATGCCCTCCACGGTGAAAGCCGAGCTACATCTCTCTTAAAAGAAGCCTTGGACACGAGTCACACGTCTGAAGTTGCCAAAAACAACGCCCCTCACCACCCCCCTCACCAACCAACATGCTATCTTGAAGCTCAGCAGACGGGCAACATCTACGTGAGTGCCCAAAACCTCGGCACGAGAAGCAACGCAGAGGCCCACGGCACGCCCGCGCCCAATAGTCGAGCCCACTGCACCGAAAGCAGCCCCGACCGAATGGGTTGGACGGCGGTGGCCCATGTCTGGAAGCAGCAGAGAGCCGCCACCTCTGACACCCTTCCACCAAACGCCAACCCCAGCTCGCATTCGAGTCCCCACAGCCAACCTCGGCAGGACCTGCACCCGGCCTCCCCTGCCTGCACTGATCGCCGAACCCAGCACCCGCTGAGGGAGCCACACCAGACCGCGCAGCGCGCGGAGGGAACCGCGCCTGCTCGCCTAAGCACCCGCACCCAGACTGCCGTTGTGGCAGAGAAGAACCCACAACGCACCGAGGGAACGAAGCACCACTGCCTGCGCCGAAGCGCGAGTACGCAGCGGGTGCCGCGCTAAATCGCCGAGAGTCTCGAGCGCCCCGGACCACGCCGTTCACCGAGAACCCCGCACCTGCTCGCCGCCCTTGCTCGCCCCCTACGCTACGAGAGGAAGTCGCCACCCGCGCCTGCCACCACTCCCCCGCGAACCACAAAGGCGGCACCCCCACGGAGGCGCGTCCTAATGGACCCGCGATCTCGAGCGGAGCAGCCCCCACGGGGACGCCCTCGCGGAGCCGAACCCTAACTCGCGGCATTTTTCATATGTTGGTAAGACTTTTAAATCACTACTTATTTTCAAGTTCTTAAAGATAAGACTTTGAGATCATTATCTCAGAAGTCTTGTGTCTTTTAAGATACTTTCATTATTGCAATTAAATATTTTATATCCATAGTAGGATTGGTAGTTGTTTAGCTGATACACAAATAACATGCAGCTTTAGCATTCACGTCCTCAACACTTCGAGGTGTTATCCCTTTAGATAGGTCAGTAACATATCTTAAGGGAAAGAAGCCTTCCTTTGAAATTTTCCAAGTGGGATCATTCCCAAGTGTACCCTTCATATGACTATCCCAATGCCCTCTTCTCTTTGCTTTTGAACAATTTCAGAACTAAGATCTAAGAGGCATCCTTGAAATCTTTTATCTCAAGGGTATGAGACAACCGGGTTATAAAACACTTATTATCATTCTTATATCATTGTATATGATTAGGATTTTGTCTACATTTAGCACGATGAATACAATGGTACTCGCACTAAGCTTCACATGGTTCACTAAGATTCCGTTTGAATCATAACCTTTATAAGTTCATCAAATCTGATGTTCTAACTATAAGAAGCTTGCTTGAGCCCATAGATGGAGTTGTCTTGCACATCTTGCCTTCCTTAACTATGAATCTCCGGGGCTACTTCATGTGAATATCTTTGTTGAGGTATTCATGGGGGAATGCAATCTTGGCTTTCATCTTCCAAATGTCATAGTCAAGTTGTGTGGCTACAATTAGCAATATTCTGATGTATATAGGTATGGTCACTGGAGAGCAAGTCTCACCGCAAGCGATGTCTTCTCTTTGTGTGTGGTCATTGGCTACGTCTGTGCTTTGAAGGTCACTACCTTTTCATCAGCTTGTCTCTTTCTCTTGAAGATCCATTTACACCTAACGGGTTTGACCCCTATAGGCAGATCTTCGGTGGTGTGCTAGGAATAGTGTAATTTTTGGGGGACATCTCTGCTATACTGAAAATATTGTGGAACATACTAGAGCCCTGGTTGTTGTTACACTTGTGTAATATCTTTTTTACTTTGTATAATATATTTGGCGGTGGGTCTCAATTTTTGAGACTCCACCCGTTTACTTCTTAAAAAAATAGGTGGATCCTCGGTGGTCCATACACAATACTTGTGCATGATGTCTACTTTAGACTTTATTGCTAACATCCATCTCTCCATATCATGATCCTCAAAAGGTTCATCATATGAAGTCCGATCATTGTCAGACTTCTCGGACATATGGAATCCATACCTACTCGGTGGTTTTACCATCCTTAAATTGATTTGAAGAGGTATGAGTATTTCATCTTTAATTATCCTTTCAGTTTCCGAATTTTAGGAATCTCATTATCCCCTTAGGATTCGATGAGTCCCTTTACTTCATTTTTATCTTGAATCGTAAGGAAGTCATCCTTCAAGAATCACACCATTAGAGATGAAAATTTTAAGAATCTTTGGGTCATAAAGTAGGTATCTAATACCATCCTTTATATACTTAATGAAGTAGCACTCTCTAATGCTAGCTTCCGGCTTACTTGCATTCATGTTTCTATCATGGACTAAGCAACCCTAAAACCTCAAGTGTCTAATACTAGGCTTGGTTCCAAATCATAGCTCACAAGGAGTTTTGGGTTCATATTTGCTTGGAATCTTAGTAAGGATATATATATATATATATATATATATATATATTGCAGTCTCTACTGCATATACCCGGAAACTAATAAGTAACTATGTTAAGAGTTATCATTGATCGTATCATGTCAAACATGATTCAGTTGCATCTCCCTACAACTTCATTGAGATGAAGTGTGTCTGGAGGAGTGAGATAGGAAAAATATTCCTTTCTCTACAAGATATTCCTTAAATTCATCTAATAGGTACTGGCTACCTTGGTTAGATTGAATTTTATCCACGTTCCTTCTAACTTTGGTTCTCAACCAAAATTGTGAAATCTTTGAATATTTCAAAAGGTTTCAAATGGGTAAGGAAGAAATCTCATACCTCAAATAATCAATGGATATCACATATCATTAATGTTCATTGTGGTATAGATGGTTCATATACATCAATATGTATGAGGTCTTGAATATCTCAGCATCTTACACCATTTCCAGAGAAGGGGGTATCGAAAATTCTACTTTGAATACAATATTCACAAGTATGTAAGCTATGAACTTTTAGACAATCTAAAATTCTATCTTACTAGTATATTGATCATACAATAGACTTATGTCCTAGTCTTGAGGCTAGATCATTGTCAAATGATCTCCATCCTCCTTTTGATCTTTTAAGGTTTAATTTCAGTATTAAAAATGTTAATGAATCATTCATTAATATTCTAATTTAACAGAGTCCTCTAGATGTTAGATTCCTATCTGAAATATGTCCATCATACCTCTTTATGATAGTTCTATCTCCGAATATATGTTCTATTTGTAACATATTTAGAAATAAACATTGAATCTATTCTAATATCTAAGTCATAGAGACATTCTCTAAGACTAAGGTCTTTCCCACTGGAAAGAAGTAGTCTATCTATCCAATGAAGATTATTGCAACAAGTGCATCAACTATCTTGTGGATGACTACAAACATTAAGATCAAGTTTTCTGCAATCTTCTAAAACATGTGCAACTAATTGCAAGTGTTAGTAGAAGAATGATATACAATTATCAGACTTTAAGCTTATTTAATAAGTCGATTTCAATGATATGTAGATGTAGGATATGCCGATGCACTATTTGAGTCATTCTCTAAGGATTCTAGATAGTCTGGATAGTCATACTTTCAATATATCAGCTTGTTGCAGTATTGACATTTATCCAACTCTTTTTTTTTGAATAAAAACATGGGGGAGCCCTCCCAAGGCGGGAGTCTCCACACCAAAACTTTCATTAATAGCAAGAAGGTACATCGATTGGATATCCAGAAGTTGTACAAAACATTACAATGTGCGAGCACATTCTCATAGTAAAACCGCTGACCCTTGAATATGCAATCATTCCTGCCAAGCCAAATTGCCCCATCACGGCAAAAGGCCTGGATACATCATCAGAGGACCCAAGACCCATCGATCGAATAGATCTCCGGAAATGTTCCAAGCTGGAAGCTTGGACCCAAGTCAACCCCAACGAATCCCATACCTGCGCTGAAGACCTGCATCCGAAGAAGATGTGCTCCGCGTCCTCCAGACACTCCTCGCATCTATCGCAGGTCAGATCTTCCGCCCCCAACAATCTCCCCCTCCTTACTTTGTCGCACAGATGGTTTCTCCTTAGGCACCAAAGGAACACCTTAACACGAGTAGGAATTTTGGCCGCCCAAATTACTTTAGTGTCCGTACAGAGGTCCTCATCACGCCCAACTCCACCTCCACGCATCTTCTGATAAGCTCCCTTTACCGAGAACCTTCCATCCGCCCACTCAAAATGGTCTATATCCCTAGACATCTCCGCAGGGGCGGGAATCTCCGACAACAACCGCAAGAACTCATCCAACCGCTGATCCGAGTGAATCGAACGGAACCTCGGAGCCCACGATCTTGAGTCCGCAACCTCCACCAGCCGTGCCTCCCTGTTAACAGCCAAGGCCGTCAACCTTGGGAAGCGGCGGCCCGGCTCCCCCTCCCCCGTCTAGTTATCCTGCTAGAACCTGAAAAGCTGGCCATTTCCCACCCTCGGCCTAAGGTAAGACTTGAGCTCCGTCAGCATGGTCCGGATCCCCATCCACAACGAAGACTCACCACGCTTTCTCCCAGCCACCAACTCCCCTGTGATTCCGTAAATCCTCCTCAGAAGCCTGGGGACCAACGGCTCGGAGGATCCCCAAATCTGCACCACCCATATGGCAAGCAAAGCTTTGTTCATCGTTTCCACATCCCGGACACCTATGCCCCCCTCAGCAACCGGCACGACAAGATCCTCCCAGGCCACCAGGTGCAATCCCCTCGCCGCTTGCCTCCCATCCGACCAAAAGAAAGACCTCATCAAAGCCTCCATCTTCCTTCTATCCCCGACAGGCATCAACCTCGTCGAGAAGAAAAAAACCGGGATGGCTGAGAGAACGTGCTTAAGTAGGGTAAGCTTTCCACCCTTGGACAGAGTAGTAGCCTTCCCGCCCTCCAGCCGCTCCTCCAGTCTCCGAAGAACATAGTCCCAGTCCGCCCTCCTCAGCCTATCAACCACTAGAGGTAGCCCAGATAGGAGATCGGCAACTGCCCCATGGGGCACCCGTCCACCCAGTGAGCCTGTCGCCCTCCTCGTCGTCCATCCACAACGGAACCAGTACTGACTTCTGCCTGTTTATCTACAAACCCGACAAGCAACCAAACATATCCACCAGAGTAGCCGCATTGTGGTTCTGCTCCTCCGTCCCCCCCCAGAAAGATCAGCGTATCGTTCACATACTGCAACACAGGTACAGAGCTGTCCCCCAACTGGAAACCCTCACACCACATCTCCCCTACCGTGCGCTGAAACAGAACCGCAAGGCAACCCGCCACCACCACAAAAAGCAAAGGAGCCAACGGGCAGCCCTGTCTAACTCCCCGCTGTGGCTGAAACCACCCACCCTCCGGCCTGCCATTGACCAAGATAGAGTACGAACTGGTAGTGACACATCTCTTGATCCACCAAATCCACTCTCCCGGAAACCCCCTCCTCTGCAACGAGACCCACAGGAACTTCCAACTGACACAATCGTAGGCCTTAGAGTAGTCTATCTTCCAAACTGCCCCCTTCTTTGTGGATCTCTTCCACTCAAGACAAATCTCTGAAGCAGTCAGGATTCCATCCTCCATACAACGCCCCGGAATGAATGCAGATTGTGCAGGTAACACCACAGAGCTCAACACTGCCCTAAGCCTGTTCGCCAGCACCTTGGCGATAATGAGATAGATGCCATTAGAAATTAAGATAGGCCTGAAATCCCCCACCCCCACGGGGGTCTCCTTCTTCGGCAACAGAAATATCAAAACCTTGTTAATTTTCTCAAAACCCATGTTGCAACCCCTGAATTCATCCATAACCTCCAAGATGTCGCCCCTGAATTATCCAACTCTTTGGATGTCACATATGTGGAAGTCTCATAAGTACAATCAACTCTTTGACTCTCCTTACATGGGTCAGACTCATGCTTCCACTACGCTTCCTTAAGGTTTAAACAACCACCGCTTAAGATGAAGGACTTCTCTAATTGAACATGTCAAAGGACGTCAATGTGATATTATTTTCAACATTTCTACTTGCTTCATCTCTTTCATAAAATATGAAAAAAATACGAAGCTTCGTGAAGGACTTGAATAAAAATAGTAGAATGATGGCACTCATCATATCCATACTCATCTTAACTCTTACGGACTTTGGTTCATGTAGGTACTCAAACATTTTGGGTACATCATCTCTTATGAAGTTACCATTTTGCATAGTGCATTGATCTGCATCATTCATGATTAAATGATGAGAGTGCATTTGGTTGTCAAAACATCTCCTTTGATTTTAAGAAAGATCTTATCAGTTACGACCATCATTGACATGTTACTTTCAAAGCACACTCAATGAGAGATCAAGGCTGTAGCGACACACAATCCCTAGGTTGTTGTCCTACTTTCCATTTAATTGTCATTCTTCATTATTATATGGAATCTTGCATATTGTAACCACATACATTATGGGCCTGTTTGGTTGCTGGGTTGGGTTGGATTGGGTTGGGGTACCCCTGTGAATAGTAAACTGTTAGGAGGGTTGGAAGGAGGGGTACGCCGGTGTACCCCAGCCCAACCCAGCAACCAAACATGCCCTATGGGCCCGTTTGGTTACTGGGGTACCCCGAGGTACCCCAATGTATCCCTCTCCAATCTTGGGTTGGAAATCCATCACAAGTCAAGGTGATATCACATCACATTCCTTATTTCAACCCTCTCCCAACCCTCATAACCATCCAAACACCTACTATTCACAAGTGGTTACCCCAAGCCACCCCATCCCAATAACCAAACATGCCCTATGTGTCCAACTGCAAGTACTACATCTTGATATGGATCCAATCCATGATATTGCAATGGTTATGATTGATTATAAATTTGGATGGGTTTAGTGAATGTTTTCTGAAATAAGATAATTTGCATAATATATTTACTTTGATTAAAGTAATTATTGTTCTAAATTAAAATTCTCGCCTTTTGTTACCATGAAAGTCCATTCCCTTTCGAACTTTCAAAGCATGAGGTATGCTAATCAAAATATCCCAAGAGAGATATGGAATCTCCCTTCCACATTTACCACACCCCAGTAATATGAGAAAATGCAATTTGGGTGAAGGAAGCGGGAATTCTTTACGCCTTGCAAGTCCAACTTGCATTTACCAATTCGGTCTTTGACACTAGAACCCACCACCATAAGGTGATGTTGATCTATTGTCAATTGAATCAACCGTCAATAGGAATAGAACTCGCTATGCTCAATCTAATGCTGCCTCAATTATATCGGGAACAATATTGGGGTCATTGCGCTTAAAATCTTACTATTTCGAGAAGAAAAGAGCCCGATCCATGTGCGCTTGTACGTCGGAGCTATGACTTTGCATAGGTGTTTCTGCCATACAATCCATGGCAATGGAATCCTTCGCCTTGACGGGAGACCATGAATGCCATCTTATGATCCTCCATATCCCATTCAAATTTTGATTGATCAATTGAATCTATGGCCGACCCTTCCAAGGGAAATCCGGTCTTATTGAAAGTAGATTATGTATTTTAATCTATGGCCGATCCATGCGCGCTTGTACATCAGAGCTATGACTTTGCATAGGTGTTTCTGCCATGCAATCCATGGCAATGGAATCCTTCGCCTTGACGGGAGACCATGAATGTCATCTTATGATCCTCCATATCCCATTCAAATTTTGATTGATCAATTGAATCTATGGCCGACCCTTCCAAGGGAAATCCGGTCTTATTAAAAGTAGATTATGTATTTTAATTGGATTATATTAATTTAACCACATTAAATTAATCATCAATCCAATGCAACCAACAAATAATTCATTTGCTTGATATTACTATATAGTATACACCATCACTTAGTACATTTTTATTATTCCTATTAGTTGTTAAAGTACGTAGAAACTTCCCATGCTACCCTTCCTTGAAACGAATCCGGCCAGGTCGTACATATCATGTTAACATGGAGCACTTCCACTGCAAATGCGGTGCATGGTGCCAATTAGTTAACCCATTAGCATATCCAAGTCTAGACACCATCACCGTTCCAATTCAAGACACCGCAATTGGTACAAATTGTATTAAGGGGTTTTATTGATCTTTCGACCGTGTATGATGATATGATACTATATAATAATCACTTAGAAATTTCGGTATAATAAAGCATTTTTGATTTTCCTAAACTTCTAGTCATATCAAGCAAACAAGTTGCTTTTGCATGTAAAAGTTGAACTACAACTATTGTAGTTTTAAGCCAGGGTTTGTCATGAGGCAATCATTCAATATAAGTTGATGGTTGTCAAATATTTCCCTAAATATATGAATAATCATCTAATCATGGCAAATTCATAATTTTCATGATTTATATTGAATGATAAACACATTAAAAGATGTCATCAAGATGATCCAATCATCTTCTGATCCATCCCCACTAAATATCACACATCTAGGGCAAACAGAGTCGGAATCACCCAAAATAAATTGAGCGGTTTGCTGTTTTGATTATTAACATAATTAATGTGTTTTAAACATGTTTCATGATAAGTAAACAATAATTAAAACTCATCAAGTTACAGATCAGAAATTCAAGCAAAAACAACATACTGCAGGAACTTTTTGAATCCAAAATGATGTCCAATTGTTGCCAACCTTTGACGAACCTTTTGGGGTCTTGTTCAGACATTCTAAATATGATTTAGTATCTTAAAATTCGTTCATATCAGGTCAAAACAGTAGCCATATTATATATGCACAAAATCGATTCGAACCGCATTTACGCGATAAAACAAGTTCCCGTGCATCCAATATCCAGAACCTTGTTTCCTTAGGGTTTGGATCATATCCAAAACCTTTGACTAAGGTTATGATACCACTTGAAAGGAGTTGATGAAGACTCGTGCATCACAAAAGCATGGAGATTGTATCGCATACGATCTAGGTCATCACAGAAGCGTGGAGATCATATCGCATATGATCTAGATCGAATAGTCATACTAGTCGATGGGGCAGTGGAATTTAAAAGTTTTCGATGAAACCGCGTGACATGAGAACAATTCCTTTATCGTTTCATCCGCATCTAATTTTATAATATGAGTCCAATTCACATTAACTTATAAATTGTGAATCATATTCACAATTAAATATATCTTTTTGATAGTATGGATCACATCCAAAATATCCATGATTATTGTAGATAGTTCTATCCACGTTAGTTATATCCGTGATAATTAAATCCAATTTAGTTATCTTACATGCTACATGTGTCTAAATAATGTGAGTCATATCCTCATCATTAATGATAATTAAATCCAATTTAATCATTAATTTTCCTATACTTAGATATTGTCAATAATGGATTTTTTTGACATAAAAAAGAGGGTGCTCTCCCGAGTCGGGAGTCACCGCAGCTTGTATTAAAATTTAGAAATTAGGGGTACATGACGAAGTGATTTAAAAATTACATAAGGCCTTGAAGTGGGAAATAACATTCTCAGAGTAAAACCTTTGAATTTTGAATATCAAATCATTCTGCCCCAACCAAATGGCCAACAACACCACAAACGGTTTGGAGCAGTCATCCGACGATCCCAAGAGCGGATTGACCGCCAGAACCGGTCAGACCCGGATGTCTCAACCCAAGCGAGCTCTGTGTTTCTCCAAACCTTCTTCGACGTTGCGCACCCAAAGAACAAGTGATCGGCATCTTCCACGGATTCCTCACATCTGTCACACCTGGCATTGTCGATGCCAAAAATTCTTCCCCTCCTTGCTTTATCGCATATTCGGTTTCTTCTGAGGCACCACAGAAAAATTTTCACCCTTAATGGAATCGACGCCACCCAAAGGATCTTCATATCCTGTCACATGTCCTCATCGCACTCCTCAGACGCCGTCGAGCCCCTCATTGACTCGTATTCCTTCTTGACCGAGAATCTCCCCCTTCCCTTTCGAAATGGTCTGCCTCCTGTGACAGCTCCCCTGGTAGCGGAATCTTCGACAACATCTTCATAAAGTCATCGAGGCGTTGGTCTGAGAGGTCTGCGACAAACAACGGCCCCCACGTCCCGTGATCCGCCACCTGAGCAAGAGTTGCATTCTTCGCTGCCGCCAACGCCTCCAGCCTAGGAAATCTTCCCCCAAGAGCACCTTCTCCCGTCCAGTCGTCTCTCCAAAATCTGAACGCTCTCCAAAATCTGAACGTGTGGTCGTTACCTACGCGGGGCCTGAGCTTAGGCGCAATGGTCGACAAAACGACATGAATTCCGGCCCATAGCGACGACTCCAACTTTTTTCTTCCGGCCTTCAGCTCCCCGCTGACATCATAAATGGTCCTCACAAGTCTAGCAGCTAACGAGGTCGACGAACCCCAAATATGAGATATCCACTTTGCAAGCAAGGCCTTGTTCATGAGCTTGACATCACGGACACCCAGGCCACCATCACACTTTCCCTTGGTGACATCGTCCCAGCTAACGAGATGCATGCCAGATTTCTGCTGTCTGCCATCCGACCACAAAAATCTCCTCATCAAAGCCTCCACCTTTTTCCTCACACCTACCGGTATCAATCGCGTCGCGTAGAAGAAAATAAGGATGGCAGAAAGGACATGCTTGAGGAGCATCAACTTCCCACCCCTAGACAGCGCTATCGCTTTCCATCCAGCCAGCCTTTCCTCCATTCTGAGCACCATACTGTCCCAGTCCGACCTCTCGAGCTTGTCGTCCGTCAGTGGTAGACCTAAGTATGGAATAGGGAGCTCTCCCAAAGGGCATCCCACCGCATCCGCGAGCCTGATGCGCTCCCCCATGTCTATACCTAAGCTTACGAGAACCGATTTCTGCCTGTCAAGCTCAAGTCCAGATAGCTTGCCAAAAATATCGAGAAGATGCGTCGCGTTTCGATTATGCTCCTCTGAACCACCAAGAAAGAGGATGGTATCATCTGCATACTGCAGCAACGGGATTGACAGGCTCCCCATCCTGAATCCCTCACACCAACCGACCTCCACCGCCTACCTGCACAAAACCTCCAGACTGTCCGCCACGAGAACGAAAAGCATGGGAGCAAGCGGACATCCCTGTCGGACACCCTGCTGAGGTTGAACGCACCCTCCAGCTTGCCGTTCACCAGGACGGAGTATGAGGATGTCGTGACACATTTTTTCATCCACTGTATCCAAGTCTTCGGGAAGCCCCTCCTACGTAACGAGATCCACAAAAAACTCCAGCCGACACAGTCATAAGCATTGGAGTAATCAATCTTCCACAACGCGACCCTCTTCTTTGATCGCTTCCACTCAAGGTAAATTTCCGTCACCGCCACTAAACTGTCTGCCATCTGGCGCCCCGAGATGAAAGCGGACTAACCCTGCAACACCATCGAATCCATAACCAGCCTAAGCCTGTTTACAAGTACCTTCGCCACAATTAGATAGATGGGGCATTGGAGATCGCTATCGGTCTAAAATCGTCCACGGTCAATGGATTCTCCTTCTTCGGCAAGAGGAAGATCAATACCATGTTAATTTTGTCGAAGCCTCTGTTGCCCGTGCAGAATTCGTTGATAACCTCCAAAATCTCATCTTTTAGCATATCCCAGAACTCACGTTAGAAGTAGACCAGGAACCCATCCGACCCAGGAGCCCCATCCGCATTAAGCCCCCATACAACCCTCCTCGCTCCTCCATCGAGAAATCTGCCAATAGACCCTCCTTCTGCTCCCCCATCGAGAAATCCGCAATAGACCCTCCATCGAGAAATCTGCCAAGAATAATGGAATTATTCTTGAACTCTTTCAAGAACAATGCGCATTCTCAGTGGATACTTGGAGATAAGGACATGGCGACTGCATATTCCATGTATAGGGACTTGGATACTGAGATCTAATCTCATATCCAGATCCAGAAGACCTCTCAGAAATGTCTGATCAAGTCAGATAGAATAGCCATTCTTCTCATTGCATCCGAATCATACTCAGATCAATGTCCAACATTTGGACCAAGATTGGATAACTAGTCTACCGAGTAGAGTCTCTAAAATCCAAATCTATTTCATCACTCCATTGGAATGGAAATGCTATGGTTATACAATCGATTAAGATCACAGATCTATAACTTTCATGAAGGACCCATGAGCAAAAGAGGTCATCTGTGTGAAGTGGTCTTTTTGGTGGTTCTCCATGTGTATAGAAAACCGGATTTTTGGGGTTTTGTAATTTTTTAGTGGTTTTAGAGAGGATGAAAATTCTAGAAAAAATAAGATAAAATACAAGAAAATTATTTACACATTAATCTATTTTTTGGATTTTTAATAAATAATAAAGTAGAAAATAAATTAAAAGTGAGAAACACACAATTTTTGTACAGACTCACAGCGGACACTTGGACTCAATCAATTTCTTTGATTTTAGTTTTAATCTGGAATTGGATTTTTGTGTTTCTTATTAAAACTTTCATCAAAGAACACAGATGAAGAAGAAATAAAATTAAAAGGGTTAATTAAGCACATAAAAACTCAGGTCAAAAATTGCAAAAAGTCAAAATGCGCAAAAGAGGCCCAAAACCCAACTTTCACATATGAGCTCCGAATTTTACGAAATTGGTCTTGTTTTGAAGGTATTTGACCAGTTCACCGGTGTATAGACCTTGATTAGGTCATCAATCTAATGGTATGTCTAATGTACATACTTAATACATCTATCTCTGATCAAAGGATACATATGTCTTAGTTATCTTTATCTCGTTAAGTCAACTCTTTGACCTGTTTCATTCAACACCTCTGAACCTCTATTCCTATGCAGAGGACTCGCATCAAGAGGTCGGTCGGATATCAAACTTTAGAGTAAGGATTGCCATCTCCTTCTCAAACTGGAGATCCCTTCTTGATAATCACTTGAAGGTATGGTTGACTGACTCCTTAATCTAACTCTTTAGATATTCAATCCTACACTAGCCTCATTGATCCAACCTTTGGATCAACAGTTGTATGAGATCAAGATGGTCATAGTACATAACCATAATTATACTAAGCGACATATTATGGAAATTAGTTATTATTCATTTCAGATAATGAATGATATGCAATAACCTTTATTGCATAATGGCTCGCCGTGAGCTCACATATCTGACAAAGACCCTAGGGTGAGTGGCCTATTTTGTAGTCACCCTCACCTTCGAAATGGCACCTTGTTGACTTCTATGTAGTATTGTCTTCGTTGATCAGAATCTTGAGAGATGTGGTGATGTGTGGGATGCAGACCAAAGATGCGGTGATAGTTGTGGTTATATTGAGGGGCCTGAGCTCAGTATTGTCGAATTAGGCCGAGTTCTGGATTAAAAGGACGATCTTTTGCATGTTGGTATTCTTACACTTCAGTTGGGTGATGATAGAGACGGCTCCTTCAATTGATACAAAGGTTCACTGGGAGCTTATGTCTGAGTGGGGGTTGTGAAACTTTTGGGGTAGCGCCGATGGTTGATGGTGATGGTCGGATGACATTCTATTTTGAAGCTAATTCGAGCATGCGTTTTTGGGGAACGCTTCCAATTCTCAAGAAGATGTTTCTAGGTTGCATTGTATCTGTAGATCTTTCGACAGATTTTAGGATGTGACTCATGTTGGAGTAGATGTCTCATAATGCCATAGGGTCACATCCTTCACGTAATGTGAATCCGATTAGAAAATCTTGGATTAACATGCTGGTGGACCCAAACTTGCATCTCTCGAACCCTATTTTACAACATTTGGACCTTTTTGTTCTGGAACTATGATATAAGGGTTGGATGGTGTGAGCTCCTTTCATATGGTGGGTACTTTGGGTCGTTTGTGGGCAAGGGCCTCACATGCGCAGATCGTAGAGCTCTCATAGAGGAATACTGAAGTTAGTGCAAATTACGAGTCAATGGATGCATGGCTTCCCCCGAAAGAGTGGGGGTGGACTTGTGATACTAGAGGTAGCGGTTTCGATGCTAGGTGGATGATGCAAGGTGGGATGGTTTTGCAGGAGTTTCGTGTAACTAAGAAAGTCTCCCCCACATGTGGAAGGAAGCTTTTGGAAGGGCCAAGTTGTGGTATGAAGCGACAATGGTTTGAGGAGTCTTTCTTAAAGATTGCCTTTATGGGCGAGTGTGAGAAGGACACAATGATGGCGGTACTGGATCAATATATGTTCTCAACTAGGTTGCGATAGGGGGATATCGTTATTGAGGAGGAGATGGAACAGAGAAAAGAGGCATACAAAAGGGATCTGTAGAGATATTTCTATATTATATGTACCTTTTTCTATTATTTTTTATTTCCTTGTTCCATCTTATGGAATTTACTCATAGACCTTTTCTATATAAGAGAGCATAGGGTTCTTTGGAATAACAACGAATCCTTTTCTTCCAACATGGTGTCAGAGCCAAAACCTTAGCCACCTTCCCCCCACCCCTCAACCCGTCGTCGCCGCCCTCTCTCCTCTCTCGCCGGCTCTCCTCCTGCCGTCGGCACTCCGCCCGCCGCCAACCTCTCTCCACTGCCAACCCCTCCACTCCGTCGGCCCCTCCCCATCGTCGGCCTCCCCTCCGCCGCCAGGCCCTCCCCTCCGCCGACTTCTCCCTGCCGCCGGCTCTCTTCCGTCTATGGGTTTGAGTGCATAGGTCTACATATGCACTCAAATCCTCTGATGTCTATGTAGACATTTCTTCTTTGGTCTACAAACCCTAGATCCATATCTCCGGCAAAATGTCAGAAAATAAGGTTGCCCTCCATAGGCGCTTTCAAAGGTCCAACACCCATTGTCAAAATGGATGTGACGAACTATGAGCTCTGGGCAATGCATTTCATGAGTCTCATGAAGTCGAATGGTAAGAAGCACATTCTTACCGAAGATGAGCCGGCAGAGAAGACTTGGGTTTATGCCTCCTGGGAGGCTTATGATTCATACGCCAAAGTCTGGCTTCCAGGTACACTGTTGATGGAGATTGCCAATGATGTTCTTCATCAGCCCACTGCTAAGGCGATGCGGGACATACTTGCGGCAACATACTCGCAGGTGCGAAATGAGACCAAGATCCTTCAACTCCAGCATGACATATTTACAGTCAAGTAGAACGGATGTCCTCTTCACTCCTTATATACATCCTTGCGAGGGATGTTTGAAAAGCTCTACAGCATCATTCCTCTTACGACGACTCCCGAGCAGCAGAAGACCTTTCGGAATGCTACCATGGTGGGGGTCTTACTTGCGGCACTTGACCCTGAATATGAGGCTGCTCGCTCGCAGATTCTTGCTAATGCTACTATTCCTCCAATGGAGGAAGTTTACCGCAGACTTAGCCGCATTACAGTCTCGTCCAATGCTCCTCCGCAGACTTAGCCGCATTACAGTCTCGTCCAATGCTCCTACTCAACCTCCTTCGGTGATGACGGCTTCCAGAGGCAGAGGAGCTTCTTCTTCATTCCGTGGCCGTGGACCTCATGTTAGAGGAGGCCGTTTTCGTTAGCCTTGCACCTTTTGTCATCGCCAAGGTCACGCGGAGGATACATGCTATTCTAAGCATGGTTTTCCGGCCTCGGCGCATGTAGCCGAGCATGTTGCATCTCCATCAGCATTTGCTTCAGACCAGAGGTTCGAGGAGCTCGTTGCTAGATTGCGTGATATTATGCCCCCTTCATCTACATAATCTCTGGGAGGCACCTCGGATATTGCTGCTTTAGCCTCTACCAGTACCTCTGCCACTGCCAGCACCTCAAGTAATGCTTATGCCTTTACCTCCTGTCATGGATCTGATGTTTATATTGGATTATGGACTCTGACGCGACACATCATCTTTATCGAGACAGAGATAAACTTACATCCTATAGGGAAATTCCACCGGGGCGATCTTTCGTGATAGCCGATGGGACTTATTCCCCCATTGTTGGGCAGGGGGAGATTACTTTATCGCCTTCCATGCATCTACAGAATGTGTTACATGCTTCTGATTTTTTGATGAATTTACTTTCTATCAGTTAGATTACGAAGGATTTGCACTGTTGCGCTATGTTTGACCCATCATATCTTGTTTTTCAGGACATTCTTACGGACAGGGTGATTGGTTGTGGCTCTGAGCAGGATGGTCTTTATTGTCTGGTCCGAACCTCCTATGCTGGCGTCTCCTCTCACTCAAGTGGACCGGTTTCTCCTTTTACATGGCATCTACACTTTGGTCACCTCCCTCTTCAGAAGATGCATCATATCTTGCCTCAGATTTCACCAAGTTCTTCATTTTAGTGTGAAGCATGTCAATTGGGAAAACATCATAGATCTAGCTTTCCTAGTCGTCAGTCTTGGAGCAGTAGCTCCCCTTTTTGAGTTACTTCATGTTGACATTTGGCGTCCGAGTCGTGTTCCTGATCACCAGAGGCACATATTTTATCTTGTTGTTGATGATTTTTCTCGATTGTCGTGGGTGTTTTTGTTGAAGAATAAATCTGAAGCAGGGGATGTGATAAAAAATCTTATAAATGAAGTGCAGAATGTTTTTTCCTCTACTATGAAATATGTGCGTACGGATAATGCTTTGGAATTTTGCACTCGTTCTCTTTCACATTTCTTCTCATCTCGAGGCATCATCCATCAAACCACCTGTGCTTACACGTCTCGACAGATGTTGTTGTTGAGAGAAAGCATCGTCATCTTCTTGATATCACTCGAACTCTTCTTATACAAAGTTGTCCTCCATTTCTTTTTGGGGTGATGCAGTCCTTACAGCATGTTATCTTGTGAATCGTATGGCATCCTTAGTATTAGGTGAGAAAATTCCTCTCTGTTGTCTTTCCTGATAAGGAATTATTCTTGCTTACTCCTCGTGTCTTTGGTGCTGTTGCCTTTGTTCACCAGTTGTCTCGGGGACTTGACATGCTCTCACCTAGGGCTGTCAAGTGTGTTTTTGTTAGTTTTTCTCGGACTCAGAAGGGTTACCGATGCTATGAACCTATAAACAGGAAATATTTTGTCATTACTGATGTCACATTCTTTGAGCCTGTAATGTATTTCTCCCCTGCAGGTGACAGGTTGGCCTCATCCACATCTGATGATGAGATCTATGTACCCCCTCCTCCGCGTCCACGCTCTCCCATTCCAGTTCCCATTATCCCACCACCACCACCACCACCTCCACAACCACCTGTTTCACCTTTACCGAGATTCTATATCCGTCGGTCTGTTCCTGCTCATGGTGCTCATCAATCATCCAGCACGCCTCAGGTTTTTCCAGATATTATCACTAACGATGGGTCTGATAATGTGCAAGTGCAGGGATCATCTTTGCAGGAGAATAGCATACCATCAACTATTATTTCTGATGATATGGATGTTTCTATTGCCATACGGAAGCAGAAACGTACCTGTGCATCATATCCACTTGCTTTACAGGTTTCCTTCCATCGTCTCAGAGTGGACTTTCAGAGGTTTGTTGTGGCTCTATCAGCCTTGGAGATATCACGGAATCATCATGATGCCTTGAAGATTGGCTGCTGGCGTTCTGCCATGGATGAGGAAATGGCTGCTCTACAGTCGCGGGATACATGGAGCTTGGTTCCCGCTCCCCCAGGAGCATCTATTGTCAGCTGTAAATGGGTGTTCACTGTCAAATATCATGCAGATGGTAGCCTTGACCGTTACAAGGCAAGGCTAGTGGCACGAGGGTTCACTCAAACATACGACATGGATTCTGTAAACACCTTCTCTCCAGTTGCGCGCCATTCGATTCTACGTGTTCTCCTGTCAGTTGCTGTGGTACGTGATTGACCCTTGTTTCAGCTTGATATTAAGAATGTCTTTTTGTATGGAGATTTGCAGGAAGAAGTCTACATGCAGCAGCCTCCGGGGTTTGCTACTGAGGGGGAGAGTCACATAGTGTGTAGACTTCACAAGGCGATATATGGTCTTAAACAAAGCCTACGGGCGTGGTTTCATAAGTTTTCTGATCTAATTGAAAAGCAAGGGTTCAAAAGATCAAATGAAGATCATTCTTTGTTTGTCTAGAAGGCTTCTAGAGGTATGGTTGTCATCATGGTGTATGTTGATGATATACTTGTTACAGGAGATGATACACATGGGATAAATATGACAAAAACATTTCTGGGCCATCAGTTTGTTACTAAGGATCTTGACACTCTATGATATTTTCTGGGGTTGGAGTTTGCCAGGAATGTGCAGGGTCTTGTGATGACCCAGAGGAAGTATATTACAGATATGCTTGTTGAGACGGGTATGATTGGGTGTCGACCCTCAACTACTCCTATGGACCCCAGCATAAAGCTATATGATGATGATACAGATGAGGTTGACAGGAGAAGGTCTAGAGAAATGGTGGGTAATCTTTATATTACTATCACTAGACCTGATATCGCTTTTGCAGTGAGTCGGGTGAGTCAGTTCATGGAACAACCTAGACAAGTACATATGGATGCCATATTCATGATACTGAGATATCTAAAGTCATCTCCAGGTACAGGATTGCTATTCAGAAAAGAAACAAACATTTCTGTTTCTGCATGTGCTGATGCAGACTATGCAGGATGCCCTAAGGATCGGAAGTCTACTTCAGGTTTTGCAGTGTTTGTGGGTAGTTCTTTGGTTTCTTGGAAAAGCAAGAAACAAACACCGGTGGCTAGATCTAGTGCTGAATCTGAATATAGGGCCATGGCACAAGCAAGTACTAAGATGATGTGGGTTCGAGCTATGTTAGAAGATTTGCATATAGATGTACCTATACCCATGCAGGTACAATGTGATAATCAAGCCGCGCTATTCATTGCTAATAATGCTGCTTTTCATGAAAGAACAAAACATATGAGGTAGACTGCCACTATACTAGAAATATGATCTAGAAGGGCTTGATTTCTACTTCTCTTGTCAGTTCAGGAGAGCAGACTGCTGACATCTTCACCAAGCCACTGCTCAGAGGGCCATTCCAGAAGTGTTCTTCCAACTGAGCATGATTGATATCTATGCTTCATCTTAAGGGGGAGTGTAGAGATATTTCTATATTCTATGTACCTTTTTCTGTTATTTTTATTTCCTTGTTCCATCTTTTGTAATTTATCCATAGACCTTCTCTATATAAGAGAGTCTAGGGTTCTTTGGAATAACAACGAATCCTGTTCTCCCAACATGATCTATTCGGAGTGGCATGCCTTTTTGGGGCACACGCGTCTTATGATTGGGCTCTAATGTCTAAATAAAGTGCTTAACATGGAATATTTATGTACTTCATGATAGTAGAGAAGAGGAAATCATTGTCTATCTATTGATGTAGTAGGTAATAGATATTGTGCTTTTTCAAAAGACGAGGTTGGAATGTTGTGATTGGGGAATCTAGTAAAGTTCAAAAGGTTTTAATCTTGTCGTCTATGAACCGATGGATGCCATCGATAAGTTGGGGGTGGGCATTCTATAGGGCTAAAATGATATCTGTTTTACTAAGGAGGTGATACTTAAGGGAGCACGTGCCTTTTCAGTGGTTTTGAGAAAGATGTTTAATGGTTTATAATATGTGATCTCATTGATGTATAGTCTGATGGTGGTTGCGGATGTTGAGATGCTATGGGTAAAAGTGAGGGAGGTCTACCTTTGATTCATGTGATGTTCTTTGTTGATGGGGACTCTAATGCATTGTGCTTGGCTTGACTTCTTGATCAGTTGAAAGAAATCATTTTTTTCCTTTTAACATAAAGGAGTTTGTTGTTGCTTGTGTTAGGATTCCATGGGGATGACTTTGGACACCTAGGGACCTGTTTGGTTGCTGGGTTGGACTGGGTTGGGTTGGGCTGGGTTGGGGTGGGTGAATAGTAATCTGTGAGGAGGAAGTACCCTTGTGAATAGTAACCAGGGTTGGGCCAACCCTGCCCAACCCTGCAACCAAACAGGTCCCTAGAGTTTGAATACTATCCCCCTCTGATATGGTTGCCTGGGTGATTTACACTTGTACGAGATGAATAAAGCTCCACTCGGGAAGTGGATGGTATATATTTGGGTGGAGGGCAAGTGAGGATCTTCTCTGCTATTTTTTTGAGGGGTATCTACAATGTGGGGTGGACCATTAATGTTTCCTTGATGGGGTTAGGCTCCTCCAGTGGCATACCTTATGACTTTTGGAAGTGTGACTAGATGTAGGGGAAGCTATTTGTGACATATTCCCTCGTCTCTTTGCTATAGTGAGGAATAGGTGGGGTGATGGTGGATGATTGTTACGTCAAGCTAGGGATTGTTCGTGGGATTTGGTGTCCTATTTTTCTCTTAAGGTTCTTAGATCATAGGCTTCATGATTTTGTGGGTATACTTGAATATTTGGAGTCAGAAGACCCTCGTGACTCTCGTTGGATCCTCACGATCACTGGATGTTGAAGCATGGAGATTTGATACAAATTAAATTATCTAATTTTATCTTTTATTTCAGGAATTAATTCAAAACAAACAATTATTCGTCCAAAAAGACACATGCAAAGGTTATTATTATTTTATCTTTTCAATAAGAAATTATTACAATAGAAATAAATTACAACAAAAAATAGAAAAATAAAACTAGATAATTTGTAAATGAGTGAATTATGGTTAGCCATTGGTTTTATTTATTCCTTTTCCCTTTGGTTTTATCTATTCTCATTTACCCTTTAACACCTTGTTTTACCCCCATTTTTTCTCCTTACATTGTATGACATACTTCCTCCCTAATCATGTGTGTGTATCTCTGCATATTCTCATCGAACTCTACAAAATCATATTTCTCATTCTTCTTCCTCTTACTTTCCCAATCCCCAACACCTCCCTCAGAAAATCCAAATTGCATTATTTGGTATTGTCTTATAGCTACCAAATCTTATGACTTTTTTTAGGAGAACAAGGGTGCAGCCCCAAGCTTGGAACCCACCTCAATTTGATCTGAACCCTCTTGCTTCAAGCCACATCTGCCACACAACATCTCCCCGGAACCCAGAAGCCTCGTCCGATGACCCTTCGAAAGTAATCGATCGCATCTCACCAACCACATGAACACCTTTATCCTCATTGGAACTCTGCTAGCCCAAATAATCCTCTAATCCCATGCATTCTCCTCCTGAACAACCCCACGCGCCCTGACAAAGTAATGATACGCCATCTTCACCGAGAAAGTCCCTTCCTTACAAGTAAAGTGGTCTCTGCCCTCGTCAGGGCCGTCCACATCTGCCAGCTCCTCCAAAAGGGCCACGATCTCATCACATCTCTGGTCCGACAGAGCGGAAGCGAAAGTCGAGCACCAAGCTCCCTCCGACCAGACCTTCCACACCGTAGCCAATCTGGCCCCTGCAATGGCGGACATACGCGGGTACCTCTCACAGATAGGACCCAGCCCCTACCAGTCGTCCTCTCAGAATCAAAAGCATTGCCCATCGCCCAGCACCGGTCTCACGAGAGCAACCAACTCCATCATGATACTAGACATCCCCTTCCAAAGCGATGAGGACAACTGCACGCCTCCGCTCTCCAAGAACTCTTCATCCCATAAAAACTCTGGATCACCCTGCAGAGCAGATCATCCGACTTCCCTCATATCTTGAGCACCCACTTTGCTAGCAACGCCTTCATCAGCTCCAAAATGCAGACACCAAGGCCTCCCTCCTTCTTCGTCATCGTTACTACCTCCCAGCTTACCAGGTGCATTCACCCACCTTCCTGTCGCCCGTCGGACCGGAAGAAATGCTTAATCATCCCTTCCAGCCTCTGTCTCACTCCTACATGCATCAATATTGTCGACATGAAGAAAATCAGCATAACAGAGACGATGTGCTTCATGAGGATCGGTTTTCCCCCCTTAGAGAGAGTTCTCGACTTCCAACCCATCTTATTCTCCACTTTGTTAATTACCACCCTCCAATCCACCATCCATAGACACCCATCAACCAAAGGGATCCCCAAGTATGTGGTCAGTAGAGATCCCCTCGGACATCTCAAAATCTTGCAAAGGTCTTGAGCCTCCTCCTGCGCCATGCCAAAAGGGATTGCCCTAGACTTGTCTCTGTTCATTCTCAGCCCTGATATCTCTCCAAATATGACCATAATCCATGCAGCATTCATCACGTGCTCGGGGTCCCATCAATGAACATGAAGCGCCATACTTCATGTATGACAACCAATGCATCCGCCACAAAAAACCTAGTGGTTGCTGCATGTAGACTTCCTCCTGCAAGTCACCATAAAAGAAGGAATTCTTAACAACTAGCTGAAAGAGAGGCCAATCATGTACCACTGCAACATAAATAAGAATCCTCAATGTATAATGTCGAGCGACAGGAGAAAACGTATCCTGATAGCCCACCCTATATGTCTATATGAACCCTCGAGCAACAGTCCTAGCCTTATATATATCCACACTACCATCCGCACAGTGTTTCACTATAAACACCTACTTGCTCCCCACAACAGATATACCGGTGGGAGCAGGAACAACACTCCCTATGCCACGAGACTGTAACACAACCATCTCTTTCTCCATAGCAAGGCACCACTGACTAATATGTAATGCCTCTTGATATATACGTGGTATGTCAACGACAGATAGTCCAACAACAAACCTCTGAAACTCCTCCAAGAGACGTGCACATGAAACATGGGAAGTAAGAGGGCACATAGCATATGTACGCCTCTACTTTTGTAAAACAATGGGTATGTCAAGGTTCTTAGCCTCCTCATCTATACGGCTCATCATGTTGTAAATGCAAATTACGAGTGCCATCAGTAAAAACCAAGTGCTCAGAACATACATGGGGCATGCTGGATGATGGAGGAGGCTCATGGCGTGTGTAAACCTGTGGCAAAAAGATGGAGGCTGCTGGTAGAGGTGGTGGAGGAGGTGGTGATGATGGTGGTGGCGATGGAGTGAGAGGTGTAGGAGTCATAGACGTGATAGAAGAAACCATATATATAGGCATCTCTTCTCCAGAATCTGAAGGAATCAACCTGTCACATGTAGGAGAGAAAAACATACTAGACTCAAAGAAAGTAGCATCCGTACTAACATCATACTTTCATCGAACATGATCAAAATAACGATAATCCCTTTTGAGTCATGGGATACCCACAAAGACACACACGACAGCTTTAGGAGAGAGCTTGTCATGGCCAGGAGACGTATGATGAACAAAGGCATCTGGCCTAAATACACCAGGAGTGAGCGAGAAAAGATCCTTCTCGGGAAACGTAATCAAGAATGGAATCTTCTCTCCTAACACAGACGAGGGCATATGATTCACCAGGTAGCAAGTAGTTAGAGCCACATCTCCCAGATGGGAATGAGGAACATGACTCTAAAATAAGAGGGTTCTGGTGACATTCAAAAGGTGACAATGTTTGTGTCTGGCCACCCCATTTCTTGGGATGTATAGGCACATGAAGTCTGATGTACAATACCAAGAGTTCTAAAGAACCGTGAAAATTGTAAGGTACAAAATTCTAATGCATTGTCAAAACGAATATATTTGACATTTGCAAAAAAATATTCTCTATTTTATTAATAAAAGACTGAATAACAGGAACATCATCATGCTTATTCTTAAGCAGAAACATCCAAGATAATATGGAATGGTCGTCAATAGCAACAATACAAGATAAAATCTATGTCCTTGATGGTCTAGGACATGACTCGGACCCCAAATATCGAGATGGATCAATTCAAAAATACTATGACTACTACGACCCTAGCGACTCTGAAAAGTAGACAGGTGGTGCTTCCCAAGCTGGCAAGCCTCACACTTGAGGGTAGAGTAAGGAGAAATCTGAGGAAGAACATGACACAACTTCTGCAGAGGAAGGTGACCAAACTGAAGATGCCGTATATACGGGGAAAATGATCCAATGCGAAGGGTTGAAGCACCAACATATGGAGACTGGACCAATCTATAGAGACCTCATTGCTCACGATCAAATCCAATCACCCTGCCTGTAAGAATGTCCTGAAACACAAGAGAAGACAGATCATATATGACACGATAATGTAAGTCTTTGGTGATTTGACTAATAGACAGTAAATTAATAGAAAAATCAGGAGCATAAAGAATATTCTGTAGACGCATTGCCGAAGTCAATTGTACCTCCCCTCCCCAGTAATGCGAGAGTGGTCCCATTTGTTATAACTACAGATCTGCCTGGATGAATCGATATGTATGCACTAAATTGTCCTCTACCACCACAGAGACGGAGTGAAGCTCCTTAATCCATAGTCCATTCTGACAAATCTGCTCTGTAAGTTTGTAACTAGTAGTAAAAGCATATGTTGTACCCGATGTGGTGGCAGATGCTGACACAACTATCTCTGAAGATCCAGAAGGAGCAGCAGATGACCCTGGTGCAGACATAATCTCTCTTAGTCATGCCACAAGCTCATCGAACGTCTGATCAGATGCCGGGGGAGGAGGAGCACCAGCTGGGTAAGTCTGTTCTACAACACGAGCTGAAGCAGGAAAGCCACGCTTGGAGTAGCATGTATCCTCAGAATGACATGGTTTGTGGCAGTAAGTGCACGACTGACGGGGTCGACTGCCCCTCCCCTGCTATGGATACCACGTCGGTGGTTTTGAGTAGAACTCCCTCTACCACAAGATGCGACCATAATTGAGGAGGTCTGTGGTTGTTGAGTAGCACCACCGGGTACTATAGGGAGCCTACTCAATCTTCAAAAATCTTCTTCAATTGGAGGTATAATGGCATATGTAAGGATCTGTGATCGAGCTGGTCATATTCAGGATCAAGAGCTGCTAGAAATACTCCATTCACCACAAAATCTTTGTAAGCCTTGAGTTGTTCCGGCAAAGCAGTCAAGGGAATGAAACCATGTAGCTTCTCAAACATACCCCTGAAAGAAGTGTAAAGGGTATGAAGAGGATGCCCGTTCTACTTAGATGTGAATATGTCATGCTGAAGTTGCAGTATCTTCGACTCATTCTTCATGTACGAGTAAGTAGCCGTGAGGATGTCACACATCGTCTTCGCAGTAGCTGACTCAAAATATCATTGGCAATCTCCAGGAACACCGTCTCGGATTGCTAGACATGTGAATATGCATCATTTGCCTCCCATGAGCATGGTTTCAAATTTCGCGAAATTTTGGCGAAATTTCGGTTTCGACAAGGAATCGAAATCTCGAGCGAAATGGCGATATGAGAGCAGTTTTTGGCATTTCTTCACAAATGGTGGTCGATATGGGCGAAATATCATCGAAATTTTGACGAAATATCTTATCGACAGGGTTTCGATACGATATCCGAAACCGATATTTAAAGCCTTGCCCATGAGGTATTAACCCCGATCTTGTCGATTGGTTCGTTCTGTGTCAGAATGTGTTTCTTGCCGTTGCACTACATTAAGCTCATGAATTGCATAGCTCATAATTCATAATTAGTCCCATCCATATTGATAATATGTGTTGAACCTTAGAAAACACCTAAGGATGGGACATCGACTTTGGAGTCGACCCAGTTGTCTGACATGATGACGACTGCTACGAAGACTGGGGCTGTAGACATTGATAAATGCATCTACATAGGCATACAGGAAGATGGTTGTAGGTGTAAACTTATACCGCAACCTCTTCCATCCGTTAGAGTCCTCTCTAGGTAACTAGGGTGGTTTAGATGATCAAGTAATACCCTAAAGGGCCTAAACCCCCAAAATCAGACTGAACAAAGAATCAAATCGCTCTTGGAAGCGATTTTCAGACCTCAACGGACGTCGAAGAGGACCTCTAGGGCACCACAAGGATTGCAACCACCCATAAAGGGAGCGAAAACTCCTTCATGGTGGCGGTGGTGGTGCTGGGTGGTTGTCGTTGCTATTGTGGTCTCATGACGGCGGCAACGGCCACATTGCTGCTGCTGTTGTGCAACACCTGCAACGGTGCGACAATGGCCTGCGGTTGCTCTTGTTGCCACCGAACAGAAAGGGAACGAGTTCCCTTATGGTTTTTTATGGGTAAGGACGACTAGAGCACAGGCTCCTGCCTAGGACCGTCACTCTGATACCATATGAAAATGAGAAAAGACTTATTGTATCCCTTTATGATCCTAGGGCTCTCTTATATAGGAGAAAAATCTCACGGGAAAATTACATAAAGTAGACAGGGGAATAAGAAATATGAGTAAAGGATAAATAAAAAGCAACTATCTCAACACATGTCCTGTACTTTAACCTCATAAAGGATATGTATGATAGGACTTCATCTTGTGTAAGGATCTAGTCTGGGACGCCTGACTATTTTGACATCAACATTGGTCTGCATCAAGGTTCATTTTTGAGTCCATTCCTTTTTACTTTGATTATGGACGAATTGACTAGTCTCATTTAGGATGAGATACCTTGGTGTATGTTATTCGTTGATGATATTATGTTGATTGATGAGACTAGAGATGGAGTAAATGAGAAGCTTGAGGTTTGGAGACATGCATTAGAGACTAAATGATTTCATATAAGTATGGTTAAGACTGAATATATGGAGTGCACTTTTGATGGAAGCAATGGTGACTGAATCAAGGTGAAGATTGGTGATAATAACATTATGAAGAAAGATTCTTTAGATGCTTGGGATCTATTTTGCAACATGATGAGGAAATTGATGGAGATGTTACTCATAGAATAAATGCAAGTTGGCTAAAATGCAGAGGAACCTCTATTATTATATGTGTTAGAGATTGCAGAATATTTCCTTCTTTATATTCTATTGTAATCCCACGAGGGCTTTTATGTTAAGAGAATATTCTATGTGGCTATTTGTTAAGAGAATATTCTATAGAGAATATTCTATATTCTAAAGAATATTCTATAGAATATTCTCCTTTGAGCCCTCTAGGGTTTAGTCCTATATAAGGACCCCTAGACCTCTTGAATAAACAACGAATCATCTTTTCTTATCATTCTTTCACATGGTATCAGAGCAGCGGTCCTAGGCCGGTGTTCTGACCTAATCACCCCTCTGCCACCACCAGCCCTCCAAGTTCATCTACAACCGCGTGCCGCCTCGGGTCTCCGCACCTCCTGCCTTAGGCCCGCGCCGCCTCGGCTGAGCGTCGCCAGGCTGCTCTAGGGCAGCCAGGTACCACCGCCAGGTCGGCGAGGCCCGCCTCGCGCTGCCAGGCGCCTCCGCCAGCCCTCCCAGGGCCTCCTTTCGCCGCCAGGCCGACTCCGCCAGGCCCCCTCTTGTGCCGTCAAACGATCATTGCCTCATCCTTCTTATTTCTTGATGAGAGTTTAGATATTTGATGATAAATTGAGGGAAGATATACTCTCTAGGTCACTTTTTCTTGACCTAAGCCGCCACAATGACGTCTACCGAGATCAAGCCCACGTACCCTACTTCTTCTTTGCTGGTACAGGGCACTTCTATCAAGTTGAAGGGCTCCAAAAATTATGTTCTATGGTCTCGGTCTTTCAAAGTGTTTGTTAGTGGTCAGCGCAAGAGCTACGTTCTTACAAAAGTTCCACCTGCGGAAACTGATAAGGACTATGAAACTTGGTTTGTTGATAATTGTCAGGTTATCACTTGGATGACGAACAGTGTCGATCCAAATATTACTGTGAATCTTCTTTATAAAGACACCGCTAAGGCAATGTGGGAAAACCTTGAGCGTACATATTCTCAAAAGACGACTAAGTCTCGTCTGTCAGACATATACACAAAAATTTGGTCTGCCACTCAGGGAGAATCAAGTCTTATCGAATACTACATGCTTCTTACAAGCCTTTTTGAGGAACTCCTTATTTTTCAGCCTGCATGTTGTGATAAACAAGTAGGAGAACGTGCTGAATGGCAGGTTTACAGATTTCTCTCGGGGCTAAATCCAAAATATAAGCCTGTGAAAGATCAGTTTCTGATGACTGATACTTTACCTACTCTTGAGACCATCTTTGGACGCTTACAGGAGCTAGAGGCTCTGATTCGGCACTCTACCACCCACACCTCTACAGAGACGATGGCCCACTATACCTCCTCAGGATACAGAGGGCGCCATAACTATCAAGGAGGACGGGGACGTGACTCAGGACGTGGACGTGGTCGTGAATCTGGACGCAACCGTGACTCTGGACGCGGACGTGATCGTGGACATGGTCGTGATTCTTCTGCTCGGTATCCAGCATGTGTACATTGTGGACGCTGGAATCACCCTTCTGATCGCTGCTGGGCAACGTTTGGTATGCAACCTAATGCTAACAATGCCTATGATGAAGTATCGTATGATGCAACTGCAGAAACATCTACTCAGCAAACCAACGAGGCACAAACCCCATTCACTGCTTCTGAATATGCTCGCCTACGACAACTGCTGCAAGAATCTAGCCCTTCTGATAGTAATGCTTCTGCCCCTACTGCTAGCCTGGCTACTACCTCAGGTACAGTAGCAAACTCTGTCTCTGCCTCTAAGCATGCATGGATTATTGATTCTGGAGCCTCTACCCATCTGACGGGAGAAGGAAGTTTGCTAACCTCCTCCCAGCCATCTTCCTCTGTGAAGACTGTTCGGGTTGCTAATGGGGATCATTCCCCAGTGACTGCTGTTGGTACTGTCAACTTTTCTTCCAAGCTGCATCTGACAGATGTTCATTGTGCCCCTGCTTTTCCTCTCAGCCTTCTATCAGTACAGAAGCTATGTCATCAGCTTAACCGTCGTGTTATTTTTGATGAGGTTTGTTGTTATTTTCAGGACATCCGGACGAGGAAGATTTTTGGTGGGGGTCATGAGAGGAACGGCCTCTATTACCTCGACATCCCTTCTGATTCCAACTTTGCTGGTGCAGTCTCCATCTCTGAAGATCCTTTTCTATGGCACCTTCGTCTTGGTCACCCTTCTGCTAAAGCTCTCTCCATGATGTTCCCTGAACTTTCTATGCTGAAACCCTTTGAGTGTGAAGCATGTCAGTTCGGGAAACATCATCGAGCCTCCTTTCCTGCACGAACTGAGCCTCGCCGCCGTACTCCTTTTGCACTTGTTCACTGTGATATCTGGGGACCCTGTTCGATCCGAAGTCTAAGTGGTCATAAATATTTTGCTGTCTTTGTGGATGACTACAGTCGATCATCTTGGGTTTTTCTGTTAAAGGAACGCTCAGAAATTAACAATATTGTCAAGAATTTCTTTTACTATGTCAAAAACATCTTCTCCACTACTGTTAAAATATTTCGTTCTGATAATGCATTGGCATTTATACAAAATGATTTGACATCCTTCTTTGCTTCCCAGGGTGCTATCCATCAAACCTCTTGCCTATATATCTCCCAACAGAATGGGGTAGCCGAAAGAAAACTTCGACATCTCCTCGACATTGCCCGCTCTCTTCTTACCCAAATGAAGGTCCCCAAAACCTATTGGGGAGATGCTATTCTCACTGCTGTCCATCTTATCAACAGAGTTCCCTTTGTCTCCCTAAATGGCTCCATACCCTTTGCCTTAATGTATCCAAATGACTCACCATTTCCTCTACCTCTGCGGATTTTTGGATGCACCGCCTTTGTTCACAACTTTCATACTGCAGACAAATTATCGTCACGTGCAATTAAATGTGTTTTTCTGGGTTATTCCCAAACAAAGAAAGGGTATAGATGCTATGATCCTTGTGGTAAACGCTATTGTATATCAGCTGATGTCACCTTTTTCGAACAAACTCGCTTCTTCAATCAAGATGTGTCTGACATACCATTAGAACTTCCTCCTCCACCAATTGTCTATAAAAGAAAACATGTGTCCCCTCTTGTTCCTGTTCGTCTACCAGTTCCTTTGTTGCAGGGAAAATATGCCATCTTCAAGTGGCCCCACCAATACTTCTCTGGATGATCCTCAGGAGCTTCCCATTGCCCTACGCAGAACAAAGAGGCAATGCACTATCCATCCTATGTCTAATTTCACGTCCACTGATAGCCTATCATGTTCTGATAAAAGATATGCAGATGCTCTTATGACAATCTCTGTCCCAAGAGACTATCACATTGCATTACAGGACCACGAGTGGCGACAAGCTATGAATGAAGAAATGGATGCTCTCAATTCCAGAGGAACATGGGATCTAGTTCCGTGTCCCGAAGGTGTCAGGCCTGTTGCCTGCAGATGGGTCTTTACTATGAAACATTCTCCAGATGGTTCTATTGACAGACTGAAAGCAAGACTTGTGGCAAAAGGCTTTACACAGACATATGGAGTTGATTACTTCGAGACTTTTTCACCTGTTGCCAGGATGGGGTCTATTCGCACTATCCTCTCTGTAGCCGTGAACAAAGGCTGGCCTGTTTTTCAAATGGATGTCAAGAACGCATTTCTATATGGTGATCTTGAGGAAGAGGTTTACATGATGCAACCCCCGGGTTACGAAATCGAGGGGGAGTATGTTTGCCGACTTCGCAAAGCAATTTATGGTCTAAAGCAAAGTCCGAGGGCATGGTTTGAGAGACCTAGTTCAGAGATTAGCACTCTGGGCTTTCAGAGAACTACATCTGACCATTCAGTCTTTGTCAGAAAACGATCAACAGGTACTGTCATACTAGCTGTATATGTGGATGACATGGTTGTTACAGGTGATGACGATAAAGGAGTGCTAGAAGTGAAGACTTTTCTGCAAAAGGTTTTTGTCACCAAGGATCTGGGGCAACTTCGCTATTTTCTAGGTATAGAAGTCTTACGCACCAAGAAGGGGCTTCATATGTCACAAAGAAAGTACTGCTTAGATATACTAACTGAAGCAGGATTACTTGGGTGCAAGCCATCTGGCATACCTGCAGAACCAAAGAAACATTCTACACTAGATGATCCTGCCTTTGAAGATACTACAAGATACAGAAGCCTGGTTGGCAAACTTCTGTACCTTACTGTTACTAGGCCAGACATATCATATGCTGTGAACAGAGCTAGCCAACACATGGAGAAACCATGCTACAGCCACTGGCAAGATGTTCTTCAGATCCTTCGCTACCTGAAGGAATCCCCTGGACGTGGTCTATTCTATGGGGCAAATGGATACACTAAGGTTGCTGCTTATGCTGATGCTGATTATGCAAGCTCACCTGAGGATCGTCGTTCTACGACGGGCTATGCGATGATGGTAGGAGGTAACCTTGTTAGTTGGAGGAGCAAGAAGCAGACGGTGGTTTCCCGATCCAGTGCAGAGGCAGAATATAGGGCAATGGCCCAAGCCACATGCGAAATTACCTGGTTACTGTCTCTTTTGCAAGAACTCAATATTGCTATCACTACTCCTGGTCCTCTATACTGCGATAACAAATCTGCCACTTATATTGCTACAAATTCTGTGTTCCATGAGAGGACCAAACACATTGAGATCGACTGTCATTTTGTTCGTGATGCTGTACGAGAAGGCAAGATTTCTACACCACATATCTCAACAGATCTTCAGCTTGCAGACATATTCACAAAGGCCTTATCAAAGAAGCGCCTTTCCTGGATATCTTCCAAGTTGGGCATGATCGATGGATATGCTCCAACTTGAGGGGGAGTGTTAGAGATTGCAGAATATTTCCTTCTTTATATTCTATTGTAATCCCACGAGGGCTTTTATGTTAAGAGAATATTCTATGTGGCTATTTGTTAAGAGAATATTCTACAGAGAATATTCTATATTCTAAAGAATATTCTATAGAATATTCTCCTTTGAGCCCTCTAGGGTTTAGTCCTATATAAGGACCCCTAGACCTCTTGAATAAACAACGAATCATCTTTTCTTATCATTCTTTCACAATATGTAATATGAAAATTCCTTTGCAAATCAAAGGAAAGTTTGACAAAGCAGCCGTGAAACCTGTTATGCTCTATGGATCTGAATGTTGGCCTGTGAACCATAGACATGTGCAGTTAGTGGCAGTGATAGAAATGAAAATGCTAAGGTGGATGTGTGGACATACACGTAAAGATCGGATTCGGAATGACGCAGTCAGAAGGGAAGTTGGTGTAGCTCTAATTGAGGATAAGATGAGAGAAAACTGCTTAAGGTAGTTTGACCATTTGCAAAGGAAGTCGGTTGATGCATCGGTTAGGAGATGCGAGTTTTGGGATGTTGAGCCGGCTAAGAGATGACGAAGAAGGCCAAAGAAGTGTTAGAATGAAACTATTTGAAGGGATCTTAGTTTTTTGGATTTAAGCTCGAGAATGACCAAAGATAAATTTGACTGGAGTTAAAGAATCCCTATAGCCAACCCTACTTAATGTAGGAAAAGGCTTTGTTATTGTTGTTCTGGACTCTTCCATATCTTGTGTATGCTTGACTTCCATGGATGGACTTTCCTACATCCAGCTCGCAACCATAGTGGCTCGCTTCCTATCTGATGCCCAATGATTAGTTTGCTTGGTTCCTTCCTCCCACAACAAAGAGAGCAACTGAAAGTCATCTCTTTGAAGCTCGCTAGCTACTTATATATATAATATTAAGCAATATATTCATATGCATTATTTTTGGACGAGTTTGCATACGAAACTTATTACCAATGCGAGTGTGGGTTTGGGTTTCGGATTCCTTTATGGATACCAAACATGAACTTGCCCCAAACTTGAATACACACATATGTATATATGTGTGTTTTACTTTATACAATCTAGTAAAACCTAACTGGCATTTATTAGTTTTCAACTCACTTATATAAAAGTCTGGATGTATTTGCCCTTATCCATCCACTGGTGCAGATCAACTATCTTTTTGTATCTCTAGCATACAATTATTTCTAATACAATAGAGACAAACCATCCAATGAATATAAGTCCACCGTATTCTCTACATACACATATATTTGATATACCCGCACAGACTTTACACAGTGTGTTTTCAATGAACTATGTGTCAACGTGTTGAGCATCTTCAGTACTCTCATGCAAGATATATCTTTTGCATCCTCAAACAAATCATGTCCCGAATTAGCTTAGAATTGACTCTATGTTGAATATATTAGTGACGATTCTATATAACTTGATTTTATTATCTTTTTTGGAAAAAAAGATATGTATATAGTTAGTTAGAATTGAATTTATATATGATATGGAGATACCCATTAGGTACATTTATACCCGTTATCCGTTAGATATATGTGTATCCACTTAGAACCCCCTTGAATGGGTTTTGTAGTGATTATCTATATAGGTATGGTTTGAAAATTATTAATAACCGCCCCCAACCCAACCAGATGAGATCCCTACTTCCAGTCCCTTACCTGACCCCATTTCTTCTCCCTCTCGTGACTTGGAGCGCTCTCTCATTTTGTGCATCTGCACGCATTCCTACGCAAAGTCGCATATGATTGATGTGTTTCTCATTTTTCTTCTTAGATTATCGCACTTTCCCTTACCTTCTCTTCCTTTTTGAAATTTTAAACTGCGTCTTCTTAGTAAAGAGGGTCCACAATACACTCTGATTAAATATGGATCACATGATAATGAGAACAATGCTATTGATCTTGAGGTGCATGCACTTCTGAGAATCACGATTTTACTATGGCTGCTTGAAGGGACATTATGACTTTTAGTTTCAAGAGTGCATTTTATCCTACATGCTGAGACTGAGACAGTCTACTCGATCTGTCTGAGGGAGGACAGATCTGTCTGAGGGAGGACGACGATCTCTCTTATCTGTTTCTGTTGTGATTTTGCAAAGGAGATCTGGAAAGGTTCAGAGCTTTCATCGGTAGACACTGCGGAGTTGGAGGATTTTTTGTGCAGCTTTTAGGGATGCGACATCCTGGTCCAAGTGAGAGAGAGCTCGTCTTTTTTTCCTTTATCTGACTAGCGAGAAATGCCGCTGTTTTTTTGGGGTGAATACTTTTATAAAGAATATATGAGTGCCCATGTGCTTTCTCTGTTTAAATCTTGGTTGATGTCCGTGTAATTGTTGTCTCAGTTTGTGAATAATGGAGTTATATTTTGAGTAAGCGCATTCTTTTTTACCACCCTTTTCCTTGAAAAAACACGAAGAAACTATACCGACTGATTATGTGCATCAGTATGATCTTTTAATCATATTTAAAGATCCATTGCCATGTCATGAATCTAGTCAGGCCTATTTTATTCAAGTTGATTTATGAGCAGCATCTCCTTTGCTTGCATCTTCTGTCATGCAATGGCCCACTAGGAACATCAAACATGGACGTCTCATTGGTACCAGTACCAGGGACTATCAAATGAGATGAGTCTATGATGCTTATATTCAACTAAATTTTTTACATTATGGTTCTGCAAAATGAAATTATCTGCAGTTACTTTTAATTTTTTTTGGTAAAACACAATTAATCTTCATATTGTGTAAGAATCCAGTATGCATCAACATTCAGCTTTGAGTCTATTCTTTTTTACTTTGATTATAGATGATTTGACTGATCACATTCAGGATGAGATACCTTGGTGTATGTTCTTCACCGTGATATTGTGTTGATTGGTGAGACGAGATGGAGTAATGAGAAGCTGGAAGGTTTGGAGACATGCCTCAGAGATTAAAGGATTTCGTGTAAGTAGGGCTAACACTGAATATATGGAGTGCACATTTGATGGAAACAATGGTGAAGGATTTGGGGTGAAGATTGGAGACGATAACATTTAGAAGAAAGATTCTTTTGGATATTTGGGATCTTCAAGAGCCGTACTCAGAATGAGGTAATCGGTTTAGACATAAGAGTCAAAGTCTGAACACTGTCATGCGGAACTTCAGAGATTTAAGTTTAGGAATGAAGTCTCTAAAATGCTACTTCTCGGTAAGGTTCCTCTAAAAAATAAGCGAATTAAGGTCAAGTCAAGTCCACTCGATTTTTGCTCGCAACTCAGTTCAAAACCCAATGACTTTTCACCAGTACGTATGCGTGATATACCGAATGAAGTACATATGCATAAGATGCAGTTTTTTTCATTTTTTGGTTTTTAAATAATTTGTTTGAATTTTACGATAGTTTTTTGCAACATATGGGGAAATTTATGGAGATGTTACTCATATAATAAATGTTGGTTGGCTAAAGTTGAAAGGAGCTTCTATTGTTCTTTCAACAACAAAGTCTTTTCCCACATTAAGTAGGGCTAGCTACATGGATTCTTTTTCACTATTCAGATCTACCTTGGGTCATCCTCAGACTTAGATCCTAAAAAGTAAGAACCCTTCGGATAGTCTCATTCCAACACTTCTTGGGCCTTTTTCACCCTCATTTTATCCTCATTCGGAGTTACATCAACTTTCCTTATGATTGCATCATTCCGATTCGATCTTTACATGTATGCCCACACGTCAACATTTTCATTTCTACTACTGCCATTCAGTGCACATGTTTATGATTCATAGGCCAACATTCAAATCCATAGAGCATAGCAGCTCACGGTTGCTTTGTCAAACTTTCCTTCGTTTTTCAAAGGAATTTTCTTATTGCATATAACAATAGAGGCTCCTCTCCATTTTATCCAACTTGCATTTATTCTATAAGTAACATCTCCATCAATTTCTCCATCATGGTGCAAAATAGATCCCAACTATCTAAAAGAATCTCTCTTCACAATGTTATCGTTACCAATCTTCACCTCGATTCTTTCACCATTGCTTCCATCAAAAGTGCATTCCATATATTCAGTCTTAGCCCTACTTATACGAAATCTTTTAGTCTCTAATGCATGTTTCTAAACCTCAAGCTTCTCATTTACTACGTCTTTAGTCTCATCAAGCAACACAATATCATCGACGAATAATATACACCAAGGTATCTCATCCTAAATGTGACTTGTTAACTCGTCCACAATCAAAGTAAAAAAGCATGGACTCAAAGCCGAACCTTGATGCAAATCAATGCTGATGTCAAAATAGCCAGTCGTCATAGATTGGATCCTTACACAAGATGAAGCACTATCATACATATCCTTTATGAGGTTAAAGTATAGGACATGTACTTGTCTCTTCTCCAAAACTCTCCACAATATCTCTTGTGGGATAGAATCATAAGCTTTCTCCAAATCAATAAAAATCATACGAAGATTCTTCCTTTTAGCTCTATAAATCTCCATTGTTCTTTTCAATAAGTAGATGCTTCAATAGTTGAGCGACCTAACAAGAATGCGAATTGGTTTTCTTTTACTTCGGAAACTTGCCTCAACCTTCTTTCAATCACATATTCCCAAATTTTCATAGTTTGACTCATCAGCTTGATACCTCTGTAATTCAATTTTTTTTTGAAAATCTCCTTTGTTCTTATAAAGAGGCACCACGATGCTTCTCCTCCATTCCTCAGGCACTTTCTTGCTTCGCCAAATAACATTGAAGAAATTTGCAAGCCAAATCAAACCACATTCACTTAGAACTCTCCATACTTCTATAGGAATATCATCATGTCCTACATCTTTCTCAGGTTTCATAACCTTCAAAGCCTGCTCTACTTCATTCCTTTGTATTCATTATGATTCTTCACTACTAGATAGATCCTCCAAAGTGATCTCTTTATTTCATTCTCCAATGAAAAGCTTATGAAAATACTGCTTCTTGTAGTATATATATCCCTCTGAGTAACAAGTGTGTGTCCTTCCTCATCCTTAATGCATCTCACTTGAGAGAGTTCTTTGGTCTTTCTTTCTCTTGCTTTGGCCAATTTGAATATATCCTTATGGCTCTCCTTAAAGTCGATATTTTTGTACAAAAAACTTGATAAGATTTTAACTTAGCTTCACTTCGCTATCTGTAGTTTGTGACAGTTTCCTCTATTTTATCCTTTGGCATAGCTTTAAAGCATGCTCTTTTAATTTTGAGCTTCTCTTGCACCCCTCCACTCCACCGCCAAGCCTCCTTTTGGCATGGAATTCCTCCCTTTAACTCGTATTGTGCCTCTTTGGCTACCCTTCGGATACAAGATGCTATTGCCTCCCACATCTCATTTGCACTTCTGTTACAATCCCAAGATAAGTCTTCTACTTTCTCCCTGAAGCTTGATTGCTTTTGAAGATGCCACCATCTAGTTCTAGTGATCTTAGAAACCCTCTTTTTCTTTGCTAGCCATTTTATTTGCACATCCATGACTGAGCAAAGTATTATAAAGCAGTCATGAGACCTGCTATGATCTATGGATCAAAGTATTGATGTGAACCACAGATGTGTGCAGAGAATGACAACAACAAATATGGAAATGCTAAGGTGGATATGTGGTCATACACAAAAAGATCAGATTTGGAATGATGCGATCAGAAGAAAAGCTGGTTTATTAGCTTCGATAGAGGATAAGATGAGAGAAAACTGCTTAAGATGGTTTGACCATTTGCAAAAGAGGTTGGTTGATGCACCCGTTAGAAGATGTGAGATTTGGGATGGTGAGCCGATTAAGAGAGGGTGAGAAGGCCCAAAAAGTGTTGGAATGAGACTATATGAATGGATCTTAGTTATTTGGATTTAATCCTGAGAATGACCCAAAATAAATTTGAATGGAGGCAAAAAATCCATGTAGTCGATCCTACTTAATTGTGGTAAAAGACTTTGTTGTTGTTTTACAAGACAATAATTAATTGAGATATTTACACATAGGCCTGAGTAATTTCGTAATTACAATCATAACTCTTCATAATCGCGAATTACTCTTAGGATCCCGAATAATGCTTAACTCTTACATGACATAACCTTGTCAAAAAAGGAGGAAACACGCTAAGGTGCCAGCCCCAATTTCTAAAGATTAGAAAGCCGTAACAATAGTACATATATACTTACAGAACCCAAGACTCGAGTAGGAATCTTGCATGATAAACAACACTTAGGGAGTGAAATCTACGCGACGAGAACACATACTCATTACGAGCTAACTAGATAGCCCACACATCCGCAAGTGGAAAAACAACGTCAGACCTTGGTCCTCTCCCGAAGACGTCCCCTGTAAATTGAATCCCAGAACTCATCCACGCCCAGAGGGTTCACCCAATCCAAGTTGAGCGCCTACCGGACCTCAGCAGACCTCCCACACTGAAAGAAAAGTTGGTTTGTTGTCTCAATATGCCAATCACAAAGGGTACAACTATTGGAAGTAACCGACAGCAGCCTCTCACAGCGGTCTCTGGTCATAATCTTGCGCCTTCGTAATAGCCATAGAAAGAAACATATTCTGGTTGGTAGCCGTAAATACCAAATCAGCTTGCAATCACGTACGATACCATCTGTCGGAGAAGGAGACGGCCTTGCAATAGCAAGGTAAGCTCTTCTAACCGAAATTTTTCCTTCCACATCCAGTGATCTCTCCCGGAAGATGGACAATCCTTCTGTCTAAGCGACTCCAGGAATTTGAGGAAATCATCTAATCATTGGTCTGAAAAATGAGTCCGAAAAAGAGGCATCCAATTACCATTGTCCCATCAATCACGCACCTTGGTGCAAGAGTCAGCAGTCAGAGCTAATAAGCGAGGGAAACGAAGGGAGAGCACCCTGTCACTAGTCCAATTATCCGTCCAGAAGGAAGGGAGGCCCCATCTCCTAGCACCAGCCTGAAGAGAGTCTGAAACGTGGTAAAACCTTATTATTCCCCACCCAAAACGTCGGCGGCCTCGAGGGGAAGAGCGGAGGCGGGCAGTCCTGCACCCCAATGTCGTAAATATTGCGGATCAAGCGACAACAAAGATCCTTGGTCCTCCCCCAGATCCTACAAATCCACTTCAGAAGGAGAGCTTCATTCATAGAATCAAGGTGAGAGACCCCCAGACCCCCCCTCCGACTTGGAAGCGTGACCGTCTCCCAATCCACCGAATGCAACCCATCATCATCTTAGCCATTCTTACCCCAAAGAAAACGACACATCAACCTCTCGATCCTTCTCCTGATCTCAAACGGTATAAGTCTGGAGGACATGAAGAACATCGGGATGGCAGAAAGCACAGCCTGCAGAAGAATCAGGCGACCCCTCCGAGATAGGAGGGTTGCCGTCTAACCAGCAAGTCTCTTCTCCAACTTCTCAATCACCAAGAGCCAGTCCGATTGCCTTAAGTGACCAGCAGAAAGTGGGAGACCCATGTATCGAATAAGAAGGGAACCAACGGTCGTTCCCAGCTCACCCCACCACTTAGAAGCCTCCAAATCAGAAAGTCCGAAAGGGATAGCCGTGGATTTAACCTGATTCAAGGTTAGTTCAGACATTTCGCCAAAGATCTCTACTGTTGTAGCCATGTCTCTTACCTTATCGCTATCTCCCTAAATGAAGAAGATCGTATCATTAACGTATTGTAACAGAGGAATCGAAATGTCCCTAGTCTTGTAACCAGCAGTGAGATCATTCACAAGCACCTGATCCACCATACAAGGGAGAATGTCAGCAACGAGCACAAAGAGCATAGGTGCAAGAGGATGCCCCTGTCTGACCCCCCACTGTAGCTGGAAGGAACCACCCTCAAGATGTCCATTGATCAGAACATAAAAGGAAGATGTAGTAATGCAACACTTCATCCAAGAGATCTGTGGAGAAGAGAGACAGAATGTGATGTCTATTCCATAGGGCTAGGGTCTCTTATATAGAGAGAAAACCCTAGAGAGTACAAGAGGAAAAATACATGAAAACCCCTGAGGGGTTACGGAACCCGAAGGGTTAAAGGTTACGGAACATGAAAGGTCAAGGGTTACGGAACCCGAAAGGTTACAAATATAATTGTAATATAATAATTCTAACACTCCCCCTCAAGTTGGAGCATATCTGTCGATCATGCCCAACTTGGATACTAAGTACATTAGACGCTTCCTTGGAAGAGCCTTTGTGAGGATGTCTGCAAGTTGAAGTTCAGTGGAGATGTGTGGAGTGCTGATTCGTCCTTCTCGTACCGCATCACGAATAAAATGGCAATCAACTTCAATGTGTTTTGTCCGCTCATGGAAAACTGGATTGGTGGCGATGTATGTGGCAGACTTGTTGTCGCAGTATAAGGGTACAGGAGTGGCGACTGACATGCCAAGTTCTGTTAGGAAAGAAACAAACCATGTGATCTCACATGTGGCCTGAGCCATTGCCCTGTATTCTGCTTCCGCACTAGATCTGGATACCACTGTCTGCTTCTTGCTTCGCCAAGTGACAAGATTATCCCCAACAAACATGGCGTATCCTGTAGTGGATCGGCGGTCCTCAGGAGAGCTAGCATAGTCAGAATCTGTATAGGCGGAGATATTAGTGTGTCCATTCACCCCATAGAAAAGTCCACGTCTGGGAGATTCCTTCAAATATCGAAGGATCAAAAGAACATCCTGCCAGTGACTGTAAAGAGGCTTCTCCATATATTGACTGGCTCTGCTCACAGCATATGATATGTCCGGCCTAGTAACAGTGAGATAGAGTAATTTTCCCACTACGCTTCTGTATCGTGTTGCATCCTCAAATGCTGGATCAGTAGATGCTGAATATTTTCTCACTTCTGCAGGGATGCCAGATGGCTTGCATCCAAGAAGTCCTGCCTCAGTCAGAATATCGAGGCAATACTTTCTCTGTGAAAGATGGAGCCCCTCTGTAGTGCGTATTACTTCAATGCCAAGAAAATAACGAAGTTGGCCGAGATATTTCGTGACAAAGACCTTCTGGAGGACGGCCTTGGTCTCCTGAATACCATCTACATCATCTCCTGTGATAACCATATCATCAACATAGACAGCAAGGATGATCGTGCCAGTAGACCGTCGTCTAACAAAGACAGAGTAGTCAGATGTTGTCCTCTGAAAACCAAGTATGTTGATCTCCATAGTGAGCCTGTCAAACCATGCCCTTGGGCTCTGCTTCAGGCCATAAATGGCCTTGCGTAGTCGACATACATGCTCCCCCTCGACTACATACCCCGACGGTTGCATCATGTAGACCTCCTCCTCAAGATCACCATAAAGAAAGGCGTTCTTCACATCAAGTTGATAAATGGGCCAAGCCTTGTTGGCAGCAACAGAGAGAATGGTACGTATCGACCCCATTCTGGCAACAGGCGAGAAGGTCTCAAAATAATCAACTCCAAAGGTTTGTGTGAAACCTTTGGCAACAAGTCTGGCTTTCAACCTGTCAATAGAACCATCAGGCGACTGTTTGGTCGTGAAGACCCATCGACAAGCCACAGGGCGAACTCCCGGGGGACACGGCACAAGATCCCACGTACCCCGGGAGGTAAGTGCATCCATCTCCTCATCCATGGCCTGTCGCCAACCTTGATCTTGCATTGCACTGAAATGATCTTTTGGAATGGTAATAGCATTAAGAGCATCTGCAAATCTCTTGTCACAACTAGATGAACCATCTGTAGAAGTAAAATGTGACATGGGGTGATATGTACATTTCCTTTTTTGCTTGCGTAGAGCTATAGGAAGCTCCCCAGGTACATTCGGGACAGCAGTGGTGGGAGCACTTGAAGTGGTCAAATCATCCTGCATAAAAGGGACAGGCAAAGGTACAGACACTGGTGTAGAAGGTATAGAGGTACGCTGGCGAGTATAGACGATTGGTGGAGGAGGGAGGTCCAGAGGAATGTTACATACAGTTTGTGTGAAATAACTTGTTTGCTCAAAGAAGGTGACATCAGCAGATACATAGTATCGACGTCCAACAGGATCATAGCAGCGATAGCCTTTCTGGGTACGTGAGTACCCAAGAAAGACGCATTTGATGGCACGAGAGGATAATTTGTCAGCTGCATGAAAGTTATGGACAAAAGCAATACAACCAAAAATTCGCAGAGGTATAGGAAAAGGAGACTCGGTAGGATAAAGTAAGGAAAATGGAGTTGCCCCTTTGAGAACTGATGAAGGAACACGGTTGATGAGATACACTGCAGTAAGGATAGCATCTCCCCAGTATTGTTTAGGAACACTCATTTGACTAAGAAGAGATCTAGCAACATTTAGCAAGTGTCGGAGTTTCCTCTCAGCTATACCATTCTGTTGTGAGGTATATGGACATGATGTTTGGTGAACAGTTCCCTGGGATGCAAAGAAAGAGGTCAAGTCATGTTGGGTTAACTCAAGAGCATTGTCGGTACGAATGATCTTAACAATGCTAGAAAAGTAAGTTTTAACATATTGAAAGAAATTTCGGACAATTTGATTAATCTCCGAACGCTCCTTTATTAGATAGACCCAAGAAGATCGACTATAATCATCAACAAAAACTATAAAGTAGCGATGACCACTTAATGTGCGGATCGGACAAGGTCCCCAAACATCACAGTGAACAAGATGAAAAGCAGCAGTACTACGAGACTCCGTACGAATAGGAAACGAAGTCCGATGGTGTTTCCCGAACTCACATGCCTCGCACTGAAAGGGCTTCAGAGCAGAGAGTTTAGGAAACATCATGGAGATGGCCTTGGCAGAGGGATGTCCAAGGCGCATATGCCATAGGAGTGGATCTTCGGAGATAGATGCAGCACCAACAAAATTGGAGTCTGAGGGTATGTCAAGGTAATATAGGCCGTTCTTCTCATGACCCCCACCAAAAATCTGCCTCGTCCGAATGTCCTGAAAATAACAACAAGACTCATCAAATATCACACGACAATGAAGCTCAACACAAAGCTTGTGAACTGACAACAAGCTAAGAGGAAAATCAGGAGCACAGTGAACCCCCGAAAGTCGGAGCTTGGAAGAGAATTCCATAGTTCCGACAGTAATAATCTGTGATTGAGTCCCATTAGCGACTCGAACTGACTTCACAGAGGTAGATGGTATGGAAGAGGTGAGCAAACTACCTTCTCCAGTGAGATGAGTAGAGGCGCCAGAATCAATAATCCAAGCTGGAGTAGGAGTGATAGCAGAGTTGGCTATTGTACCTGAAGGAGTGGCCAGAGTAGCAGTTGTAGTATTACTAGTGGTAGTAGGCCCTGGAGTCTGAAGGATCTGCATTAGGCGGGAATAATCTGCATCATTAAGATGAACAGTCTTGCCACTGGAGCTAGGCGATGCTTCTTCCACATCATAGGCATCCTCGTAAGCATTATTGGCGTGATAAGAAGGTACGCCAAACTTCTGCCAGCATCGTTCAGTCGGGTGGTTCCACCTACCACAGTGAGTGCATGAGGCAGTAGAGTCTCGCCCACGACCACGACCAAAGTCACGGCCTCGTCCAGATTCCCGTCCACGACCACGACTTGGATCGCGACCGCGTCCTCCTCGCAAGCCGTATCTGCCTCCTTGCCCAGATGAGACGATGTGTGCAAAGTTCTCCGTTGAAGGTAAGATGGGATGTCGGGCAACGGATGTCTCGAGCTCCTCAAGTCGGCCAAAGATGGCCTTCATTGTTGGCAGTGTGTCTGATATAAGAAATTGCTCCTTCGCTGCATGGTACCTAGAATGCAGGCCATCAAGGAAGCGGTATACCTGCCAGTCAGAACGCTCTTGTATCTGTTTGGTGCAACATGAGGGCTGGAATATTGCAAGCTCCTCATACAGACTGGATAGATGCCTGTAGTACTCGATGAGGGTGGAATCACCCTGAGATGCCGACCAGATTCGCCTGTAAATATCTGCAAGGCGTGACTTCGTCTTCTTCTGGGAGTATGTTTGCTCGAGATCCTCCCACATTTCCTTGGCCGTATTTTTGTAAAGAAGATTTGAGGCAATATGAGCCTCAACACTGTTGGTCATCCAGTTGATAACCAAATAGTTGTCAGTCTGCCAATTGTCGTACTCTTTGTCCTTTTCATCTAAAGGATCTTTAGTCAAAATGTAGAGTTTCCTCTGACCACCAATGAACACCATAAAAGATCGAGACCAGAGCACGTAATTTTCTGTGCCCTTGAGTTTGATAGTAGTGCCTTGTGCCATAACATTCGTGGCCAAGGGCTTTGTCTCGGTAGAAGAAGGCGCCATGGTGGTCTTAAAATAGAAAACGATCCTGTGATCAACTAAGGATGCATATAAGAGCTAAAAAATGCCCTAAAACTCACGTTTGCCCTTGAAGAAGGGCTGAAAACCCCCAATGGACAGCATATCTGGATTCTTGGAAGCGATCCGTGATGAGTTTTGGATCTCCAAAGAGTCCTACGGTACCCGTGGAGGGTTGCTGTGGGGCTAACGGCCTTCGTAGGAGGTCCTGAAAGCGCAGAATAGCGCTAGCGGGAGGGCTGCTGCATTGGAGGTGATTGGAGGGCCTTGCGCGGGGCCCTAATTCAAGGAAGAGGGCCCGCGCATTCTTTTACGAGGCTTGAAGGTGGCGGTGGGGATTTTAGGTCAGAACCCCGGTCTAGGACCGTTGCTCTGATACCATGTGGAGAAGAGAGACAGAATGTGATGTCTATTCCATAGGGTTAGGGTCTCTTATATAGAGAGAAAACCCTAGAGAGTACAAGAGGAAAAATACGTGAATACCCCTGAGGGGTTACGGAACCCGAAGGGTTAAAGGTTACGGAACAAGAAAGGTCAAGGGTTACGGAACCCGAAAGGTTACAAATATAATTGTAATATAATAATTCTAACAAGATCCATAAATCAAGAAAGCCATGCTTAGATATCGCCATCCAAGGAAAGCGCCAGCCTTAGAGAAATCCACCTTCCAGAGGATTCCCTTCGACTTCTTCCTTTTCCAATCAATGATAATCTCAGTGGTCATAGCCAAGCTATTCGCAATCTGTCTACCCCGCTTGAATGCTGACTGTAGTTGAGAAACAATAGAGTCAAGCACCCTGTTAAGTCTAGTGACCAGGACTTCAGCCACAATCAAATAAGATGGCATTGGAGAGCGTAATCATACAAAAGTCTTCAATTCTCGCGGGAGCATCCTTCTTGGGGAGCAAGAAAATTTGCGCCCTATTTAGCCTCTCAAAGCCAACATTCTCGACAGCGAACTCCTTGGCTACTGCCACGACATCGGTCCCCACAACAGGCTAGAATTCATGGAAGAAGAAGACAAGGAAGCCATCCGGCCGTGGCACCCCATCCACATTCAGATTCTAGACATCCACCTTTACCTCCTCCGCAGTGAAATCATGTACTAAGTGATTTGCTTGAAGATCAGAAAGGACCGAAGCACCACGCCCCGACCACCTCCACGATCAGGAGCTAGCTCTCATGGAGAAACTGACGAAGTGATCCACAATGGCACGCCCCATCTCCCTGTTCCCCTCAAAAGTCATCCCACCAATCTGCACAGAAGAAATAGCATTACGCCGACGCCTCTTGCTTGCTACACGGTGGAAAAAAGCTGTGTTGGCGTCACCCTCCTTGAGCCACCGAGTACGAGAACGGTGCTTCCACTCCACCATCCTCTTCCTATCCTCCACCTCAATGACCTGAGTTGAAGCCCTCTCAGTGAGCTCCTCACACGACAAGTCCCCGGTGTCCTTCGCCTTATCCAGCCTGAGAACCACCGCCTCCGCCCGGATCGCTCGTCGAGACTGACGGAGCTCCTGCTTGAAGGCACACAGACGACCGTGCAAGGAAACCAACTTTTGAGCCAACTGCGACGTCGAGGAACCTTTGACGGGCACCGAAGTCCAGTGATCCGCCACTAAGTCCTCGAATCCCACCTCCAAAAGCCAAGCCCTCTCAAACCTAAAAACCACCCTCCTCGAGGTGACTTCCTCGGAATCCCAAACCAGCGGCGTGTGATACAACCGAGTGCGAGGACGAGAAGAAGAGAAGCACAACGGGAGGCAATCCAACAACTCCATCGAGGCTAAGAAACGATGGATTCACGAACGCGAGCCAGAATTTCTCCACGTGTACCTAGTATCCGAAGAGTCCAGGACCTCGAGCTCAAGATTCGCAATCAAGTCAGCAAAATCAGATGAACCAAAAATCAGATGAACCAAGGTCTTGTCCGCCCCTACAATGCGGATGATCAAACGATAATAGAGTAACATTGAAGTCTCCCCCCAATAGCCAAGCAACATCCGAAAAGGAATCTCTAACACTGCGAAGATCGTCCCACATCTCACCCTTGTTATCGTGATCACAAGGACCGTACACACAAGTGATAACTAACCTCGGGCCTCGCCTGATAGGATCTAGAAGAAGATAGTGACCACCCCTCGACTCATAGACAAAAGAAAGAGAATCCTCCTTCCATCCAACAATCATCCCTCCCGATGCACTGCTCGCATCGAATGATTTGAAACCTGAGATCGTACCACAGTTCAAAGACTTCCAAAACGCTTGAGAGCACGATGACACTTTTTGTTTCCTGGTGAAACACCGCATCGCAACCCCACTCGCGGAAAAGGGCACTAAGCGGACCTCGCTTGATTGGGTCATCTAGACCCCTCACATTCGAAGTTAAAACCTTCATTTGGGAACTCCAAAAACATCTGATACGGCAACTACACCCGCCACCAGTGCTACCAAGGCCTTGTGGTCAGAGATAGAGGGGGTCGGAACTCCCATCGCGACGGATTTCCTTCTTCTCCTATACCTTTTTCCTTTCTTATCTATTTGACCTGTGGAGTCTGAAGCCAACAAATGTTGCAACACAGAGCCCTCCAGGAAATCAACTGCCCGACCTAGATCGGAAGAGCAGTTCAGCTCCCTCACGAGGTCCCAGGGAACACATGAGGAGTTTTCAGCACGGGAGATCTGTCGCCAACTTGATCGGAAAGAGCCCGGAGCTCCCACAAAGTCCTCGCACCATCGGTTGGACCCGCGAAGCCTCCTCGCGAGAGATCCCCCTAACGCGGTGTCATGAAGAGGTCGACTGAGTGTGGCCGCTTCAAAGGGAGAGTGAGTCGTGGAGCCCGAAGAACCGACGCGAAGAAGCAAAACATGCAACTATGGTTTGGACAGGTCAAACCCAGATGAGGCGAGTCCGCCACGGGTCCAAAAAGCATGGCCACTGGTAGGCGAAACGTCATGCCCGAAGACCTGAAACAGGGAGCTTCCCTCGAGGAGGAGAAATCCGGGAGTCCAAGAGGCATAATGATTGAGACGTCATCGCCCCCTGAGAGATCCGCATCACCACCAACTGTGATGGTCGTTTAGTAGAAGGTGGATTGTTCACCTCTGCCAAATCCAGCTTTCTAAGAGAGCAGTAAGCAGAATGATCTTCCTTTGGAGACTTCGATGACGGTGGCGGCGGAGCCTGAAGAATTGTGAGCAGCAGCTTGAAAGACGCCCTTCCGACCTTCATTGTGCATGAAACCTCCATGGTGGAGGCGAAAGCTCCCTCCAGCACGACGATTATCGACAAAGGATCCGACCCCGGAGACAACTCATCCGATAAAATCTTTGTTACGACCCCAACCTCCCTCAACACTCCCCTTAGTGCGTGAACATACTGAGAAAGGAAGGGACTCCTAGGACACATGCAACGCGAGTAGAGCCGGATGGAAGCTCGTCGTCCATGAAGCGGTTCACGTGAAACGGTACTCCGACCGCAAAAGCTTCTTAGAGTCCGCCTTTAATAAACCCGGAATACATCATACGTTGGCCCCAACCCCAACCACATCCCCCTCAAAAGTTTCTGTTAAGATAGTTGTAACCTTTTATGGATATTGCTTATTTCATTTTCTTTATGTATCTCTCATGTAATTAACCCAGGGCCTTTCTCCTATATAAGAGAGCCCTAGGGTCTCGTGAATAACAAGTCATTTCATTTTCTCCAACATAGTGTCGGACAGCGGTCTTAGAGCGGGGTTCCCATATCTCACCAAAACCCTATTGCTACCTGCTAGCCCCCAAATCTTCTTTCCACCCCATCGCCGCCGGTCGACCGACTATCCAGCCCGCGACACCCTCCCGTCGCCCACCCCCACGGCACCCTCTAGCCTCCCGTGGCACCCTCCCATTGCCCGACCCGCGACACCCTCCGGCCGCCGTCGGCTTTAACAGCCTGTCCGCGGCTCCCCAAGAGCTGCGGCTATCTCCCAGGTGGCCGCTACAGCTGGCCGCACATCGCCAGGCCATAGCCGGTCGTCGTGGGACGCCGCCTAGGTGCTTGCGGCCGTGTGCCGTTGCATCCCTGGGGAGAGGGTTGCTGCTTCCCGCAATATACGGTCTGATTTCGACCAAAGTTCGTGATATTGGGTGCTTAAATCGTGTCTTCCAGCCCTAGACTTCTTCAACGATGAAGGGGAGGGTTGTGTAAGTCTACACATACGACCACTCCTTCATATGATTATGTAGACTCAATCACAATAGTCTACTACCCGGTCTTATTTCGGATTTGATCCGCTCATCATTCTTTTTATCATGTCAGACAACAAGGGTGACATTTTTCATCGTCTGGTGCCTTCAGAGGCCCGGCTCCCATCATCAAGATGGTTGGGACCAACTACGAGTTGTGGTCCATGAAGCTTCACACCCTCATGCAGTGCCATAATAAGGAGTACATTCTGACAGAACCAGAGCCAACTGACAAGACTGGGACAAATGCTTCTTGGAAGCAGGATGATGCCTATGTAAGGATTTGGCTATCTAGGATGCTCAACACAGAGATTGCCCATGACATTGTCAATCAACCCATGACTAAGTCTATGCGGGACACCTTGGCTGCCACATATGGGCAAGCCAAAAATGAAAGCATGATTCTACAGCTACAATATGACATCTTCTCGACCAAGCAGAATGGTCGGTTGCTTCATACTCACTTCTCTCATCTTCGTGGCATGTTTGAGCGTTTGCATAGCTTTATGCTTATTACTACCAGCACAGAGCAGCAATGGGCATATCAGAATGCCACAATGATAGGTGTCTTTCTGTCGTCACTTGACTCTGAGTACGATGCAACACATACTTAACTTATTACTGATGCGATGATACCTCTAATGGAGGAGGTATACAAGAGGTTGAGCATGATTACTACATCATCTACTACCGCGACCCCGACTCCCTCTGCTATGGATGCTTCTTGTGGCATAGGGGGTACTTCTCAGTTTCGCGAGCGGGGGCCCCGTGGTCGAGGTGGAGGACGTCAACATGGCCCATGCTCACACTGCCACCGTCCAGGTCATTCGGAGGAGACATGCTATCTGAAGCATGGGTACCCTGTGTCTGCTCATGTAGCTGAGCAGATAGAGCCTTCTCCAACTTCGTCTCATGATGCGTGATTTGATGACATTGTTACTAGATTGAGAGATATGATGACTACACCAACCACTCCAACTGCAGGATCGTCTAATGTCGCAATGGCTGGCAGAGACTCTACGAGTACGTCAGGTATTACTTATGCTCTTACCTGTTGTAGCAGTTCAAATGTGACAGATTGGATTATCAACTCCGGAGCTTCGCATCGTATGTGTGGTGATCGAGATCAGTTTATCTCTTATAGGTCTATCCCTCTTGGTAGATCAGTGGTGCTTGCTAATGGAGTTCATCTACCCATCGTTGGTCAGGGGGAGATTGTCCTAGCTCCCTCGATGCGTCTACAGAACATTTTACATGCTCCTGCATTATAGATGAATCTTTTGTCTATTAGTCATATTACAAAAGATTTAAATTTTCGTGTCATATTTGATCCGTCTTCTCTTGTGTTTCAGGACATATTCACGGACAGGGTGATTGGATGTGGATGTGAGCAGAGAGGACTTTACAGACTGGTCTAGCATCCTTACGCTAGTGCTGCTATCATTCTGTTTGGATCTGTTTCTCCTTATATGTGGCATCTTTGCTTTAGACACATTCCTCTATAGAAGCTTTGTCATGTTCTTCCTTAGATCTCTCCTCGCACCACCTTGGAGTGTGAGGCATGCCAGCTTGGTAAGCACCATCGGTCTTCTTTTTCGAATCGCTAGAGTTGTCACAGTAGTCAGTCGTTTGAGTTTTTCACTTTGATATCTAGGGTCCTAGTTGTGTTCCTGATCATCAGGGACATAGGTTTTGTATGGTTGTTGTGGATGATTTTTTTAGATTATCTTGGGTCTTTTTGTTAAAGAACAAGTCTGAAGCTGGTCGTGTCATTCGATCATTTATTATCGAAATTAAGAATATTTTTTGCTAATGTGAAGTTTATTCGTACGGACAATGCCTTAGAATTCTCTACTTTACAATTATCCGAATTTCTGAGATCTCTTGGTATTGTGCATTAGACGTCCTTTGCTTATACGTCGCAACAGAATGGTATTGTTGAATGCAAATGTCGTCATCTTCTTGATGCCATGAGGACCCTTTTGATGCAGAGTCGAGCTCCTCATTCTTTCTGGGACGATGCGGTTTTGAGTGCCTGTTATCTTGTGAGTCACATGTTGTCCACGGTTCTTGGCAAAAAGGTTCCTTGGTTGCGTTTTCTGAGAAGGACTTGTTCTCTCTTACTCCCATGGTTTTTGGGTATATGGCATTTTTCACAATTCTACTCCTAGTCGTGACAAGCTCTCTCCAAGAGCTGTTAAATGTGTGTTTGTTAGCTATTCCTGTACTTAGAAAGGGTATAGATGTTAAGACCCTGTAGGGAAAAAATATTATGTGAGCGCTGATGTCACATTTTTTGAATCTATGATGTATTTCTCTCCTACAGGTGACATGATGGAGAAGATATCTTTGTTCCCCTACCCTCGTTATCTCTACCACCACCACCTCTGATTGAGTCTCAGTTACCTCCACCACCACCTCCCCTCCACCTCCACCTCCGTCTACCCTGACTCAATTCCTACCATGTTTCTACATTCGCAGGTCCTCCTGCTCATACGCCTTCCCCATCATCCAGCACGCCTCAGGTATGTAATGAACACATTGTTTTCACTAATGGCACTGGTGATTTGCATTGTACCTCAGGATATTGGACAGGAGGAGGTAATAAGAGAGGACGATGATCCTTATGTTCCTATTGTGATGCAGCGTGAAACGGATAAATAGGGCCTCATTTTTCTACTTTTTATCCGTTATTTTTATTTATGTTTATTTTGAGTCGTCGTAATTTTATTTAAATAAAGAGATCGCCTGTGATATCAAAGTAGTTAGTTTCAATTTGAATTTCAAAATTAGTTAGTTAGTCGGTTAGAGTCAAATTAGGATAATTAGTTTGAATTTGAATTTGAGTTTCTATTTTTGTAATCTCATCCCTCCTATATGAAGGGATGATAGACTAGTTGTTTAGGCAGTTCACTTCAGTTGATTAAAAATTTGAGATTTTATCTCTCTCTCTCGTCTCTCCCTTCTCCCTCGACGCGATCTACGTGCTTCTTCTTCCTTAAATCTCTTGTTCTCCGATGAGCTTTCTTTTCTCAATCCCTCCAACTTCTTCTCCACCAAATATCCCCACCTCCAAATATTTTTTCGCCGTCACCGAAATTCATCTGCATCAATTGGTATCAAAGCATGGAAGTTGAATCGTTCTCACGATTCGACGCTCCTGTCGCATATTGGAGAAGGAAGCTCGATCAAGCAACCCTATCACGTGGATCACATGCGCGTTCGCGTCAACAAAAATTCAAGAAGCGCCTCCGGACAAGCATCAAGGTTCAACAATGGATAGACTCATGGTACGATGTTGATATTTTTATGGTACAAGTTGACGACGAACAAAATATTGTCGTTGACCATGAGCTGTGCGATGCTCAGATCATTGTGGATGGAAGAAACGGCAACAACGACGATGTGCTCGCTGTCCGGTCCGTGTCAGGCGAAAACAACAACGTCAAGGATGATTTGTTCGCTATCCCGGCCGTTTCAGAGGAGGAAAACGCCGATCTGCTCGCTGTCCAGGCCGTTTCAGAAGAAAAAAACACCAATCTGCTTGCTGTCCAGGTATTTTCAGACCTGCAAACGTCACCGAAATCAGCTCCGGCACCATCCACGACCCCCTCGCAGGTCCCCCTCACCATTACCTCACCTCCGACCCTCATCCTAGCCTCGATGTCGGCCCCACAACCAACCCCAGCCACAACCCCTGCACTCGCACCCCCATCCACAGCCTCGTCGCCGCCACCACCCGTTCCGCTGCCCCCGAAATCGAAACCCCAGTCCCAACGCCCCCTGCTCCAGCCCCGGCACCCACCCCCGCCAACCCTGAACCCATTGCGATACACCCCCCAACCCTCGTACCCCCTCCTGCCACTCCCACACCCCTTGCGACGCAACCCCCGTCCTCGTTGCCCCAACCCCCAGTCTCATCACCCCCTCCTCCTGCCGCAATCGCACCCCCAACACCAACGCCACCACCCCTTCCTGCAATCCACGCACCACTGCCGACCCCCCCTGCCCCACCCTGCCGCCACTATCTCCCGCTGCCACCCTTGCTCTTCTTGCACCACCGCCAACCCCCCTTCCCACCACCTCTGCTCGCTATCACCCCCTCCATGCCGACCCCGCACCACTTCCAGAACCCCTTCCAAACCCCCTCACCAGTGTTCGCACCAAGCTCCCCCTCCCTACTCGAAGGCTCGACACTCGCCACACCATCCACCCTCACCAGCCCTACCCGCCTCCCACGAACTGTCAACGCCATTGGGAGACCCTACCCAACCTGACAGGTCGTCGCCTACCTCGGGTGATCACCCACCGCCACCATCTCGTGTGCATCACGCGCAGTTGCCAGTCGCGTCGACTCTTGTGCAATCGCCGACGTCGCTTGCTTCCCTTTTGCCCCCGTCGCCGTCACATTGCGGAGAATAGAAGAACCCTAATGTGGGTTCCATGTGCAAAGAAAGTTGACTCCCTCCCGTCTAAGACTATTAAGCATAAGTGGCACAATTTTAAAAGAGCCCCTCCAAAATTAATCAATTTCAAGGGACAACTTGGTGGTGACTCAAGAAGGGATGAAGAGGTACGAAAATTGCGGAGACGCCCTCCAATTGGAAAGAACTACAAACGTAACGTTGAAAAAGATCTAATTGAAGGAATTGCAAGCTACAATTTCAAGTATCGAATTCTCCAACGACACATCGAAGATTTAGCAATTCGTCGGGAGACGAATTTTTCAAGCGGAGGAGAATTGATGCAGCGTGAAACGTATAAATAGGGCCTCATTTTTCTACTTTTTATCCGTTAATTTTATTTACGTTTATTTTGAGTCGTAATTTTATTTAAATAAAGAGATCGCCTGTGATCTCAAAGTAGTTAGTTTCAATTTGAATTTCAAAATTAGTTAGTTAGTCGGTTAGAGTCAAATTAGGATAATTAGTTTGAATTTGAATTTGAGTTTCTATTTTTGTAATCTCATCCCTCCTATATAAAGGGATGATAGACTAGTTGTTTAGGCAGTTCAGTTCAGTTGATTAAAAATTTGAGATTTTATCTCTCTCTCTCGTCTCTCCCTTTTCCCTCGACGTGATCTACGTGCTTCTTCTTTCTTAAATCTCTCGTTCTCCGACGAGCTTTCTCTTCTCAATCCCTCCAACTTCTTCTCCACCAAATATCCCCACCTCCAAATATTTTTTCGCCGTCACCGAAATTCATCTGCATCATATTGCTTTGAGGAAGTAGCATCGTAAATGTGTCACTTATCCTTTAGTTGCTCATGTTTCCTTGGATCATTTGTCAGAGGAATACATGAGGTTTGTCATGGGACTATCGACGTTTGCTATGCCACGCACTTACCAGGAAGGCATGCAGGATAGTAGTTGGCGCCTTACCATGGAGGAGGAGATGGTCGCTTTGCAATCTCGTGGTACCTGAAGTGTTGTCTCTTCTCCTCCAGGTGCATCGATTGTCAGATTCAATGGATCTTTACAATCAAGCATCAGGCAGATGGTAGTGTGGATCGCTACAAGACGAGGCTGGTAGCGAGGGAGTTCACCCAGACTTATGGGGTGGACTATCAGGATACTTTTTCACCGGTGTCCAGACATTCAACATTGTGCATACTTCTGTCAGTTGTTGTATCTAGAGATTGGCCTCTGTACCATCTTGATGTGAAGAATGTGTTTCTATATGGAGATCTACAGGAAGAGGTATATATGCAGTAGCCACCGGGATTTGTTGTTGAAGGGAAGTCTTAGAAGGTTTGTAGGCTTCGTAAGGCGATTTACGACCTGAATCAAAGTCCGAGAGCTTGGTACCAGAAGCTGTCAGAAGTGATTGAGAACCAAGGGTTTGTGCAATCCACTGCGGATCATTTATTGTTTGTTTAGAGGAACAGAGAGGTACGGTTGTTATTCTGGTTTATGTCGATGATATTATTGTCACGGGTGATGATGATCAGGGCATTTAAGCTTCCAAGGAATTCCTAGGTCAGTAGTTTGTGACCAAGTACCTTGGTAGTCTTCGTTATTTTCTTGGATTAGAGTTTGCCAGAAACCAGCGAGGTCTTGTGATGACCCAAAGAAAGTTTGTGACAGACCTTCTACTTGAAACATGAATGACAGGGTGCAAGCTTGCTACTACCCCTATGAATCCGAGCATAAGATTATATGATGAAGACAAGGAGGAAGCATATAAGAAAAAATACAGTGAGCTTGTTGGCAAGCTTCTCTATGCCACTATCACCAGGCCAAGCATATCCTTTGATGTAAGCAAGGTGTTTCAGTTCATGGAGCAACCCAGGAAGGTTAATATGGATGTTATCTATATGATCTTGAGATATTTGAAGTCTTCACCAGGTATTGGTATTATATTCAGCAATGGTACTTCTCTTAAGCATGGTATGAAAAATCTAGCCTCGAGGCGAGGTGGTCAAGGCATACACCTTTAGGTGAGGCGGTCCTTTTTAGCCTCGAGGCGTACATCTCGGTCCAGTCCAGTGAGGCGTACGCCTCAGGAGGCTGAGGCGTAGCCTCGAGGCGTTCCGTTTCGAGGTGGTTGAGGCGATTTGCGAGGCATTTTTTCCTTTTTAAGGTATTTTTTATGATTTTAGTGGTTTTATTTGGTAATTTGAGAAGCTTATAAATATATGCTTCTTTAGTGTAATGATTATACGCATGGCCTCAAATTTCAGCGAAATTCGGTCGAATTTCTGTCGAAATCGAAATTCGACCGAAATGGCCGAAATATGGGCACCCTAGTACAAAAAATGACCGAAATGACAGAAATTTCGGTCGAATTTCGTCGAAATTCCACCGAAATTCTATTTTGGTCGGTCACAGAAATGATGACCGAAACCGATATTTAAGGCCTTGATTATACGACATAAATGCCTAAATCCGATGTTTCTTTCGTGCCCATGACTTCATATTTACTATTAAGTGTGCCCAACTATTTTATAAACTCTAACTATTTCTCTTTTAATGAATGAATTCTAAATATTAAATCCAACAATACTTGTAAACTTAATGAACTTTGCAATATATCAAGTAAAAAGGAATAGATAGGGTTCACGATTTATCATGCTTCCATATATTATATGTTTGACATATAACATAAATTCCTTCGATGTATATTTAATCGTACTTTTAATTACAACAATATTTCAAATGTTTTCTCAAAATGGATAGGATTCACGATTTCTCGTAAGACCATATATTATATGTTAGACACATAACATAAATTTTTCGACATATATTTAATCGTACTTTTAATTACAACAATATTTCAAAAGATAGATATGTATTGTTTAATTCTTCACAATATTTATAAACAATGATTTCCTCTTTGATTGGATGAAAGTGTAGAAAGGGATATGATATTGTTCTATCTTCTATTTCGGTGTTCTTATCTCTATTATTTCATCATATTTTATAGTGTTAAGCATTATATATTGGGCAAAGAATATATAATTACATTGTAATATATATAATTATAATTTTCTGCATATTTTTCTCTATAAACCGAGGCTTATGCCTCGACCGCCTCGAGGCTACGCCTCGCCTCGATTATGAGGAAATGCCTCGTCCCGCCTTTCGTTCTTCCAAACCTTGCTCTTGAGGTGACAGCGTGTGCAGGCGTAGATAATGCAGGATGCCCTAGGGACAGGAAGTCTACTTCTTGTTTCGCTATTTTTGTTGGCAGCTCACTCATGTCATGGAAAATTAAGTAGACAATGGTTGCTAGATCCAGTGCAGAGTCCGAATACAGGGCCATGGCACAGGGAAGCACATAGATAATGTGGGTTAGGCCGGTTTTGAATGATCTTGTCGTCGATGTATCTTTTCCTATGCAACTTATATGTAATAATCATGCATCACTTTTTATTGCAAATAATCCTGCATTTCATGAACGTACAAAGCATATAGAGGTGGATTGCCACTACACCAGAGATATGATCCGGAAAGGGTTCATATCCACCGCTCATGTCTCTACTGGATATCTGACTGCAGATATATTCACCAAAGCCCTTACTAAAGGCCCTTTCTAGAGATGTTCCAAGCTGAGCATGATAGACATATATGCTCCAGCTTGAGGGGGTGTGTTGAGATAGTTGTAACCTTTTATGGTTATTTCTTATTTCATTTTCTTTATGTATCTATCATGTAATTAACCCAAGGTCTTTCTCCTATATAAGAGAGCCCTAGGGTCTCGTGAATAACAAGTCATTTCATTTTTTCCAATAGTTTCACCAAGACTATCCTGCACCGCCGCCATCGCATTCTGAACATGAAGGGCTCCCTCTAGCGGATATCTGAAGAGAACCGATCTCCGCACCGACGAGCCCTCACCATCACGCACTTCTGCCATAGAAGCACCACCACCATGCACAACGGCCGCAAAAGAACGAACATGAGCAATACCTTCGCTTTTTTCCGGCAGTCTGATGCCCGGCTGAGGAGGCGCAACGATCGCAAAAGAACGGACATGAGCAGCACTTTCGCTTTTCTCCGGCAGGGCCCGGTGGAGGGGGCACGAATTGCGCCGGTGGCCCAAACGCCCACAGCCAAAACAACTCGGGGGGTGGTTGCACAATGTAGCCCGATGCCCAGACACTCCGCACCGGAAGCAACGTTGGCCATGCTTCCGGTCGGAGACTGTCCTCCAACCACCCTTCTCTTCAAGAACCTCCTTCCTCATGACCTTCCCCAGCGACACTAGCACCCTTAATCCTCATCACTTCCTTGCCAGTAGCCCTCCTCCAATCTCGCAATCCACCCTTGATCTCCCACTGCAGACACGCCTTCCTGTGACACACTTCCTCTTGAGTCATCCTCACCCTCTTATACCACTTTAAGTGAGGTCTACTGACTCTCTAGTTTTGTTGTGAGAAAAGAGGAACTTTTCATAAACCTGTGTTAGTTGCCATCTATATTCTCCCTTAACTTTCACGGAAGAAGTTACATTTGATAATTTTATCGTTAAAACGATATCCAACCTTTGCACCGTCCTCGTAGTTCGCCATATACAATCTCCACACCGTCCTCGCCGTCCGCCATGTCCAACCTTCGCACCGCCATCGTCGTGGCAGAGATCGGGTGGCCAAATGTCAACGAGATCGGGTGCTGCAGACGGAGGAGAGGAGGGGGCTGTTGGCGGCGGGGCTGGATGGTGGGGGGCTGCAGACGGAGAGGAGGGGGCTACTGGCGGAGGGGCTGGATGGCGGGGGCTGCAAAGGCAGATGAGGGTCGGGGGTTGCGGGCAGAGGGTCTGGAGGGGGTGGTTGCGAGCGGAGGGGCGGAGGGGGTGACTGCGGGCGGAGGAGGGGCGGGGGTGGCTGCGGGCGGAGGAGGGGCGGGGGTTGCAGGCATATGGTATGGAGGGGGTGGCTGCGGGCGGAGGAGGGGTGAGGCTGCAGGCGAAGGGGCGGAGGGGGGTGGCTGCGGGTTGAGGAGGGGCGAGGTTGCAGGCGGAGGGGCAGAGGAGGAAGGTGTTGTTGAAGGAAGGGACTTCGTGGAAGAAGGCAGAGGCCGAGGCTTAAGATGGAAGAAGGGGAGGGGGTCGACGGGGGTTGGGGTGAGATGGAGGAGTAAGAAGGGGAGGAGGGAGCTGGATGAGTAAGAAGGGGAGGGGTTTTTTAGTTTTTTTGTGAAATTTTTTAATAGCCGTTGGATGGACTATGGGTTAGATTAACCCAATGATGTGGTTGGGTTAATGGGAAAACTAACGGAGAGTTATGGGTGTGAGACGGAGTGACTATCCGGGGTTTCTCATGTAATTTGTGATTATGCAAGGTTATTGATTGTAATTATGAAATCAGGGTTATAGGTGTTGTTAGAAAATAGACATACAGAAGCGAATATGGAAAAAGATAAAAATCAAAGAAGAACAACGGGATTTTACGTGGAACCCTACTCCGTGAGGAGCGGGATGAAACCACGGGAGAAACCCTCAACGGGGCGGATCTTGCATTGTTTTTTCTCAATGGATACAGGAGGTCTGGGGCTCCTTATATGGCCTCTCTAGAGCCTCCAAGTCCCACCACTGGACGATGTGGGACTAAACAACTGGATGGGGTAAATGGATCTTCTCCAGGATCCATTTACCCTGCTACAACTCATGACGCATACAACGAATGCTCCAACACTCCCCCTCAAGCTGGAGCATGCAATGCTCAGCTTGGACAAACATAAAGATACTTAACTCAACGCTACAGGACACTACGAACAATATCAACCCAATGCGCACATTGCTGCAGTCGAGGACGTTGCTTCTCATGCCGTGCAGGTGAGGAGGACGAACGGGCTGGAGTGTGAGTCTTCTGAATCTCCTCTTCGGAGAACATGTGCTCTGAACTGCGTCTGTCAGAGTCACTGCAACTGAAAATGAGTCTCCTTGTCGGAGTACTTTGGTCCGCCACAATAATGTGGACAACTGCTCCATCTCTGAAAAAAAAGGCCGAACTGAAAAGGCCATGGCTGTGCAATCTTCGTCGGAGTCCACGGTCACTGGAGAATGGAGTCTGAAATAAGTCTCCTCGTTGGAGAACTGGGTCTCTCCCTTCTGGCCCAGAGAATGATACTATGCTCTGGAGTACCTATGATACCACATGAAAACTCTGGCATGACAACAAGAAGAATGATGGGGACCACGAAATTGAAGACTGCATACTTGTGCGTGTCTGAATCTCGAGACTCGGAAATATCTGACTTCGAGTCTGAAACTGAACTATAGAGTCTGATCAACTGGCTGGTCTGGAGACTGGCATCTGAATCTGGAATCTGGAACAATATAACAGACCTGTGACTCTATATATATGCTCCCCCTTTCTCCCATACTTGTCGGAAAATGACATCGACGAAGTTGGGAGAAGGTCACAAGATAAATAGGGGTACAAAACAAAGTCACTTAGCCGATCAAACATTTGTCGGCTTTTCAAACATTCATCATTTTTTTGAAATTTTTTTTTTCAAATATTTTGCATATGGCTTTTCTTTGTACGCGCCTCTCTCTCTCTCTCTCTTTCAAAATACTTGCGTACGACTTTTTCAAATGTACACGCCTTTTCTCATTTTTTTTGAAATTGCATACGGTTTTTTTCGTACGCACATCCTCATCATTTTTCCCTTTTTTTCTTTTTTTACACAAATCTTGGCCCATTTAGGCCTACAAAATCAACCTCACTCTTTTTTTTAAAGGTCAGCCCACTTGGGCTCTCCCACAAATAACCCAAATTGTTTTAAAGGCTACGGCCCTAGGGTTCTCATGGTAACCCTCTTTTGAAGAAAATAACGCTGCCGCCTTCCCCTCAAGAGACGCGTGGGGTCGGGCGCAGTGGTGGGCTGCTAGAGGCGCGCGGGGTCCTCCACGATATGGCAGAGCCGATGGGAGATCGGAGCAACGCCGAAGATCGCCTGGGGTGCTTCGCGCACTGCTTTGGTTGGAGCCTTTCAACAACACCGCGAGAGGGGGCTTCGAACAACGATGGGATCTGGGGCTGAGCGGCTGCGCCGCCCGTGGATGGCTGATGCTTGCCATTCCTTCTCCGAGAGAAGTCGATTCTTCGACAACATCTTAACAACTTCGGGAGGGACGTGCCTGTACACGTAGGTATCATCAAAGTACTTCTCGGAGTACTGGATCTGCCCCATTGCCGCGAACCTTCGGGGCGGAAAACCCTAGATTTGGAGGAGGGGCATCGCCCTCGAATACTCGCCGCCGCCTGCTCGAAGAACGCCTGGATGGATCTTTTTCATCGGAAGGACGCGTCGTGGGGAACTCGAGGAGATCTTGCCGCTTGTGGCTTGCCGAACTGGAGATCGCGAGTTCGCGGGAGAGGAGCAACCTGGGATCTGTGCGCGCGAGGTGTGCCATAGGGGCTTCTGGGGAGATGCGAGAGCCTGCTGGAGAGGGGAAAATAAGGGATCTCTCACGCGCGCCTGGGAGCCTGATCGAGTGCGACTTCTCAAGAGTTGATCTTCAAAAACTAATCACTGGAGATGCCGGCCATCGAACTTCATAGCGCGCATAACTTGAATATAATAATAAATCTTCAAAATAATCATCAGGAACATAATTAGGATTTCAATAGAAACCCTAGAACAGAGTCTCGAATCTCGAACAAAAATTAACATAAAATCCTCGAGAATCGACCCGTTCTGATACCATGTTAGAAAATAGACATGCGGAAGCGAATATGGAAAAAGATAAACATCAAATAAGAACAGCGGGATTTTACATGGAACCCTACTCCGTAAGGAGCAGGATGAAACCATGGGAGAAGCCCTCAACGAGGTGGATCTTGCATTTCTTTTTCTCAATGGATACAGGAGGTCTGGGGCTCCTTATATAGCCTCTCCAGAGCCTCCAAGTCCCACCATTGGACGATGTGGGACTAAATAACTGGATGGGGTAAATGGATCTTCTCCAGGATCCATTTACCCTTCTACAACTCATGACGCATACAACGAATGCTCCAACAGGTGTAAATTATCCCTTATTAATTTATATGTCCTTGAGAGTTCTTATATACTCCATTGTTTTATATGCTAATTGTAATGTTCCATACTTTTTGTTCAAAAAAATGTTCCATACTTTTGGTCAGCGTATTTTTTTCATTTTTAATGGTAAAAACGGAAGGATACGAAACTAATATTTCCAGAAAGCATCATTATCACAAATATAGCCATAGTTTACGTATACTGGTTACATGGTCTTCAACATGTTAACTAAGTCCGAATTAAATGCCTGTAATCCGTTGATCTTGGATTATAAATATGTTTCTATAGGTCATATAAGACAAGGTTTAAATGAGAATAAGATACATTTTAAATTGTTGACAAACAAATGTGGCTTTGACTTCGACCCAAGCAATACTGACATGCATTTTTGCTAAGCATAGTTCAGGGATAAATTTTGACATAATCTTGATAGTATGTTTGCTGAGAAGTTTTATATTTTCTATGGCAGTATAAGATCTGCTCATGGTTGGCAATTATCTTCTGTGCTCAGTCACTTGTTAACATGAAGAATCTGGAGAATGATTTAAAGCAGATATCAATGGCCATGATGTGAGTGTAACAATAATTTTCTTTTTCTTTATTATTCTTCTATCTGGGTGATTTTTTTACTTTTTTGTGAGGTGAAGGGTGACTATTAGATATCATCGGGCATCATTATATCTTAATTTAGAAAAAAATTTGTGTGAAGCAAGCAAAATTGCATCCTTCGCTCTCTAAATTATCCACCCAGAAATATGAGTTGCCCAAGTGCTTTCTAGAAACTTATTGGCATATGATCCTCCATGGTTTCTATGGTTATGGATTGGCATCGGCTGCAGGTTTAAACATTTCTATAATCTGCTGCATTAGGAAATATCCGATTAAGAAAATATCTGCTCCTTGGATGGGTATCTAAAGGAGATCCATCCCATCCTTTCTCAAAAAAAAGAGAGAAATATCTGCTCCTTTCTAGCCTTCACACATCTTGATGTATTCTTTACACCATTTTTTGGAAAGGTCCAATCCACCATTATTCTTCAGCAGTTCTCTCGTAGTCTTGTACCCACTTAATGGTCTCGTGGTAGTACAGTGTGTCTACCACACAAAAGACCAGGGTTCAAATCCCACTCTTGTAGGCTTGCGTTAGGTAGTCGAGGGCTAGCGTAAAAAATAGTCGAATCTTTCAACATGGATTTGAGCAAGAATCCATGTAGCCGACCCTACTTATAGTGGGAGAAGGCTTAGTACATTAGTTCTCTCGTAGTCTTGGATGGACCCGTGAGTTCCAGACCCAGCTTGTCCATCACATTTTTCAATTTTAAAGTGACCTTATATCTGCAACTGCGAAAATAGCATATTTTTTTCAAACTATACTAGTTTCATGACTCTCTGGATTTCTTTATGGGGCTTTTTCAGATTACTTGCACAATTACAGATGAGCACTAAGATGCTAGCAGGTGTCCAAAATCTTCTCTGAGCAGATTACTCTCTCTATTCTCTTTTATCATATACAATCAAACATGAAATTCCAAGAAATTACTTCAAGTGTTATAATTAGCTTAGTTGGCTATACCTGATAAAAGGTGGAATTCAAAGATATAATTATGTATAGGTGTTATACTTAACTGGCTATTCCAAGAGGCCAGATACCAACGAAGGGAGTTTTGTAGGAAGTGTATATTGTTGGAAGAAAACTGAAGAATGTCTATTTGTTAAGGTAATGTTATAATCCTTGGGATTAGGAAAGAAAATGAATAACAAATTTGTTCGTCTTATGTGATGAAATATATGCAACAGGACTACAACACATTTATCCTCGAAACTGTGATTATGCTTAGAAGGAAAATTTTGGGATTGGATTGGGTTATAGTGTTATCCCGTGGTGTTACGTACGAACATGCCATTCTTAGTAATAGGCACTATCACGAGGCAGGGTTTTTATAGGTATTTCTTCTATCATGAGTCCTTTTAGGCTAATCAACAACTTATCCCAACCATAGTTGTAAAAAACGACGAACTAGGCCGTTAAGGCTAGTTGGGGATGTGGAGGAGGGTCGATTTGACTAAGACTAATCGGTCAATAGTCGGCCACCTCGACTAATCGACCTGATTAGTGGCGTACTATATATATTTGCTTTTTTAAAAAGACAAACTTAGTCTAAGATGCTTGATATTTGATTTGAATTCAATTATTTCTTTTTTTTTTCATTTTGATAGCATAGAAAATGTAGTAATCTATGTAAATATATAAGAAAATATGTATAAAATTAATTTATGCATTTAAAATAATTAAAAAGACACAAATCTACTAAAGTACGACTAAATCTGTTTAGTTCGTCCGATTGCCGATTAATCCTTAGCAAGTGACTAGCCAGCAGAGCATTGACTACCGACTTTTGCAAACTTGATCCCAACAAATAATCAATCATTCAAATGTCATGCACGTGTTACACCTTGAGTTAACCGACTATTTAGAAGCTCTTCCTTTTGTCTTATAAATAATCTTCAAGATGATAAAGTTTTGATCATTTTTTATAGTAAAGAAATACTTAAAAAATAATGTATGGGTGCTACAAAGTTCTTACTATGCAAGATTTGGTGACGGATCTGACCATTTTGGGTAAATTGCAGGCAAACTTACCTTCCAATGTTGTCTATTAAAAACGAAAAAAAATCATACCAGTACATATTGATTTTAATATCTATTAATCAAAATAGAATTTGGGCTTTGTGCCAGTTCTGTAAAAATTAGACGTCATCTTTTTGAAAAGCCAAAGATGATAACTTGAATGGGTGAGCACCGACACATGGTGCCCATGCTTCATGTTTTTTCAAGGGTTTTTAACACTTGTGCCCCCTCTTTTATTCTGCAATATCAGTTATGCCCCGCCTTTTTGTTGCAATATCAGTTGTGCCCCTACCTCCTTGCATCATTATCACTTGTGCCCTTTGGGTTAGTGGGCGTCCATCCACCTCCCAAACGGATGTTAACATATATGCAAAAAGTATTTGGAAAGAAAATAGAGGCATCAAGTGTAAAAAAACATTTATCCTCTTCCTTCTTTTTCCTCCTCTTCCTCCTCAAGCACCTAACTCCTTTGCTCCCTCCCCTCTACCCGAAGCTCCTCAAAGGCTCTACCCTGACCTTTTCCTTAGCCCATTCTCCTCCACCTCGAGATGACTTCCATGGCGACGACACACATCACGTTGTCCTCCTCTACCCCGAGCTCGTGATGGCTTCCACGACATGGCATGTGTTTTTTCGCCCCCTCCTCCATCTTAGTCCCTCTCTTTGCTGCCTTCGCCCCCTCCTTGGCCCCATCCTCACCCTCCCCTCCCCACTTGACCCTCACCTTCCCCAACCCCATCTAAATAGCCTCCTTCACTACACTGACCCCCTCCACATCACCGTTGTCGACTCCCCCTTCCTGAGTGATGACCAACACCAGGTTGCAACCATGTTTGTTCCAATTGGATGCGAGTCCAATGGGATCTTCTCGACCTTTGATGGTCACCTCATCTTCTCCTTCTCATCCCACCAACGCCTCATGCTCATTGGCAACACACCCGAAACCCCCCCCCCCATTTATGACCACGTCCATGCCTAAGTTGATGTCTCCTTCGAGCAGAGCCTGATGCTCCTCTTGTACGACCTTTGCCTCATATCCACCATCCTCCTCCCAATATCCATGGATAACCACTTCGTGTATAATGACATGGAGGGCACGTCGACCCAATTGGATGACATTCTGCAGAAGCTCGGCAAACTCGTACCTAAACATCCCCCTTCAAGCCTCCTCCCTTCATCGTCATTGAGGATGTGTCCATCACCCCCATATCCTAGAAATGGATTGGTCTTTGTTCCAAGGAGGGGCAAGGACCTCATGGATAATCTCGATCTCGAGATCAAACTTCGTTCGAGAGGTGTCGCAAGCGCCTTCTGATGTTTAGGCAGTGGTAGTACTCAACTTTCGGAGGTGGAAGCCAGTGTTGTTGAAGTAATCGCGACCTGGAGGTGGCGCCGACGGTCGGGGTTAGCAAGAGAGCACGAAGGCAAGGTCAGCAAGAGAGTCAGTCTGGTGAGGGTAAGGGCGACAGAGGGGGCACCGTCACCTTTACCCACAACCATTATGGTTAAGAATATAAGGGTATGTGTGCAACAAATCATTACTTGACTAGACAATGGTTGAATAAATTACGGTTTGGTTCACACCATTGACGACTAAAGTAACAGAAGGTTATAAGTGATAAATGTGCAAGAATATAGTTACATAGAGACACAACGGATATTACAAAAAAGGGAGGGGCATAACTGATTTTGCATTATTTAAGAGGGGCATAACTATAACTCAACTCTTTTTTCAAAGGATGACTCCTTGAGCTTAGTGGTCATATAAAAAGTATTTTATTTAATAGAAGGATTACAACTACAAATTAGTATCCCTCCTAAGGGCTCCAGTAGTTGGACATATTGTACACTTTATTTACATAAGAAAGGATAGACACCCAAAGTGATGTACACCCAAAGATATAATAATCACATAACAAATATACGACAATCAAGACTCAGTAAAAACATTAGAGTGAGCCGCCATGCACATAAGACCCCTTCAACGGATAACTAACAGACATATCGTGATGAAGATATATGTGCTTCCATATCTTTATTCATTTTAAAATTTGGATACTATAGAAACACATTTCTTGCAGATATTGAAATTTGCAAACGATATCCTTAAATTTGGGTACAAATATGGAAACAAATAATCTTGATTCGAGTCTGAAAATTTAACTAATGGATATTGATTATTTTGCGGAAACAAATGTTGGAAAAAATAAGCGTTGTTGTTTATTCCTTGAGCCCTAGACTCTCTTCTATAGGGAGAGGTCTATGGGCAAATTACATATGGTAGACAAACGAAAAGAACAATCAATAAAAGACACATAAATATAAACTAAACGTCTACATTCCCCCTCAAGATGGAGCACAGATATCTATCATGCTCATCTTGGATAAGCACTTTTGGAAGGAACCCCGAAGTAAAGCTTTGGTAAGAATGTCTGTTATTTGGTCTCCTGAGCTGACATGAGTTATAACAATGAAACCTTTCTGGATCATATCACGGATATAATGGCAATCCACCTCAATGTGCTTTGTCCTCTCGTGAAATGCATGGTTGTTTGCAATGAATAATGCAGTCTGATTGTCACATTTTAGTGATATGGGAAGAGGAACATCTATATGTAGATCTGTCAGAATTGCGCGAACCCACATCACTTCTGCACATGCTTGGGCCATAGCTCTATACTCTGATTCAACACTAGTTCTCGCAACTACTGTTTGCTTCTTGCTCTTCCATGAGACAAGTGACTCCCCAACGAATATAGCAAAGCCTGATGTAGACTTCCTATCCTTCGGGCACCCTGCATAGTCTACATCTGCACATGCTGTGATAGTATAGCGCCATTCTTTCTAAACATCAATCCTGCACCTGGAGACGACTTAAGATACCTTAGTATCATATGTATGATGTCCATGTGTACCTGACGAGGTTGCTCCATAAACTGGCTCACTTTATTACTGCAAATGTAGTATCTGGTCTGGTAATAGTAACATAAAGAAGCCTCCCTACCAGTTCTCTGTACCTTCTTTTGTCAACCTCCTCAGTGTCGTCATCATGCATCTTCATGCTTAGATGCATGGGTGTAGAAGCTGGTCGACATCCAAGCGTACCTGTGTCACTTAGCAAGTCAGTGACATATTTTCTCTGAGTCATCACGAGTCCTTGTTCATTTCTAGCAAACTCCAATCCAAGGAAATATCTAAGTACTCCTAGATACTTGGTAACGAATTCACGACCCAAGAATTCTTTTGCTATTTTTATTCCCTGCATATCATCTCGTGTAATGAGTATATCGTTAACATACACCATAATGACAGTCATACCTCTGGATGTCCTCTGTACAAAGAGAGAATGGTCTGCATTTGACCTTTTGAACCCTTGCTTCTTGTAGAGATAGATATTATTATGCTATGTACCTGTTTGTTATTTCTTTGTTTTTTCTGGACTACTTTGTACTTTACCCTTAAGGTCTCTCCCTATATAAGAGAGCCTAGGGTTTCTCTGAATAATTAATCTCAGTTTTTCTCCCAACATGGTATCAGAGCCCAAGCGCTAGGGCTCTCTCCCTCTCCCCACCCGCCGCCCTCTCTCCTCTTGCTCATCCCGTCGCCGCCGCCGGCTCGGATCTCCGCCAACCAACCCCCCGGCGGTCCCCGATCCCTGGTGGTTCCCAACCCCGCAGCCAACCACCTCCTGGTGGTTCCCAGACCCGCCGCCAACCCTCCCGGTGGTTCCCAGCCCCGCCGGTGGTTCTCAGCCCCGCCGCCAAACCCCCCGGTGGCTCCCAGTAATGCCACCAACCCCCCGGCGGCCCCCTAGTCCCGCCGCCATCACCCCCCGGTGGCCCTAGCCGATCTTCCCCGGCGTGCCCGTACTCGTCTCTTCCTCCGGATAGATGGATTTGAGTGCGTAACATCTACATACGCACTCGAATCCTATGCAGTTTGTGTAGACATCTGTCACTTTGTCTACAAACCCTAGTTCTTCTTCAGCGACAATATGTCAGAATCGAAGGTTGATATGCCCTCCACAGGCGCATTCAAAGATCCTCCGCCAATAGTCAAGATGGACGGGTCGAATTATGAGCTCTGGGCGATGCAGTTCATGAGCCTCATGAAGTCGAATGGTAAGAAGCACATTCTTACCGAGGATGAGCCAATAGAGAAGACTGGGATATATGCCTCGTGGGAGGCTGATGACTCCTATGCAAAGGTCTGGTTGTCAGGTACATTGACGATGGAGATTGCCAACGATGTCCTCCATCAGCCCACTGCCAAGGCGATGTGGGATATCCTAGCTGCTACATATTCGCAGGTGCGAAATGAGACCAAGATGTTACAGCTTCAGCATGACATATTCACGATGAAGCAGAGCGGCAGACCTCTTCACTCCTTATACACATCCCTGAGGGGGATGTTTGAGAAGTTATGCAGTACTATCCCACTCACAGCGACTCCTGAACAACAGAAGACATTTCGGAATGCCACCATGGTGGGCATCCTACTTGCGGCCCTTGATCCTGAATATGACGCCGCTCGTTCTCAGATCTTAGCCGATGAAGTTATTCCTCCAGTGGAGGATGTTTACAGGAGACTCAGTCGCATTACAGTTTCTTCCAGTTCTTCTACTCCACCCCCATCGGCGATGGCAGTTTCGCGTGGTAGAGGTGGCCCGTCTTCTGGTCGTGGACGTGGACGTGGACGTGGACGTGGACGTGGACCCCAGGGAAGGGGTGGTCGCTTTAGTCAGCCATGTTCCTATTGTCACCGCACAGGACACTCGGAGGTTACATGCTATTCTAAGCATGGGTTCCCAGCATCGGCACGTGTTGCAGAGCACTCTCAGTCCCAGTTGGCATCTACTGCAGACAACTGTTTTGAGGAACTTGTGGTACGTCTTCGCGATATTATGCCACAATCATCTGGTGATTCTTCTGGTGGACCTTCAGATGTTGCTGCTACAGTCTCCGCCAGTTCATCTGCTGCTGCTAGTACCTCAGGTAGATCTACTGCATTTACACCGTCTCATGATATCTCTGATTGGATTATAGATTCGGGTGCCACACATCATCTCTGCCGAGATCGAGATAGACTTGAGTCCTACAGGGACATTCCTCAGGGCCGCTCAGTGCAGATCGCAGATGGTACTCATTCACCCCTTGTTGGACAGGGGGAGGTCTTCCTATCCTCTACTATGCATCTACATAATGTCCTACATGCTCCTGAGTTCTCGATGAATCTGTTATCTATAAGTCGGATTACGAAGGATTTGCATTGTCGTGCTATATTTGACCCGTCTTCTCTTATTTTTCAGGACATACTAACGGGCAGGGTGATTGGCTGTGGCTCTAAGCAGAATGGTCTATATCGGCTGGTTCGGAATTCTTATGCTGGCGTCTCCTTTCATTTTGCTGGACCAGTTTCTTCGTACATCTGGCATCTACATTTTGGTCACCTCCCGCTCCAGAAAATGCGCCATCTTCTACCTCAGATCTCTCCCAGTTCGTCCTTTCGCTGTGAAGCATGTCAGTTGGGAAAGCATCATCGGTCAAGCTTTCCTAGTCGTCAGAGTCGGAGCAGTAACTCCCCGTTCGAGTTGTTTCATATAGATATATGGGGTCCAAGTCGTGTACCCGATCATCAGGGGCACATATTTTATCTAGTGGTAGTGGATGATTTCTCTCGTGTATCTTGGGTCTTTCTTTTAAAGAATAAATCTGAAGCATGAGATATGATCAAGAATTTAATTAATGAAGTGCAACAGAAGATGGCATTACTACTGACGGGTCAGGTATGGTACATGTGCAGGATTCTTCATTGCAGGAGGAAACTACACCATCCAGTACAACAGAAGATGATCTTGATATTCCTATTTCTATCCGGAAGCAGAAGCGGATGTGTACCTCCTATCCCTTTGCTTCACAGGTGTCGTTTCACCGTCTCACTGGCGACTTTAAGAGATTTGCTGCAGCCTTGTCTTCCGTGGATATACCACGGACCTACCAGGAAGCTATGAAGATTGATTGCTGGAGATTGGCTATGGAAGATGAGATGCGTGCATTGCAGTCTCATGGCACATGGTCTTTGGTTATTGCTCCTCCTGATGCATCTATTGTGAGCTGTAAGTGGGTCTTCACAGTTAAATATCATGCAGATGGCAGTCTAGATCGGTACAAAGCACGTTTGGTCGCGCATGGTTTTACACAAACCTATGGCGTGGACTATATGGACACTTTCTCTCTAGTGGCTCGACATTTTACCCTTCACATTCTCTTATCTGTGGCTGTGGTCCGTGACTGGAGTATATCTCAACTGGATGTCAAGAATGCCTTCTTGTATGGAGATCTGCAGGAGGAAGTCTACATGTAGCAGCCACCAGGGTTTACTGCTGGGGGGGAGAAGCATATGGTGTGTAGACTTCAAAGGCAATTTATAGCCTCAAACAGAGTCCAAGAGCGTGGTTCCAGAAGCTTTCCAATCTTATTGAACAGCAGGGATTCAAGAGGTCAAATGCAGACCACTCATTGTTTGTTCAGAAGTCATCCGCAGGTACGGTTGTTATCATGGTCTATGTTGATGATATTCTGGTTACAGGAGATGATATTCAGGGCATAGAAAGGGCAAAGGCGTTCCTAGGCCGTCAGTTCGTTACGAAGGATCTCGAAACCCTAAGATATTTTCTGGGGTTGGAATTTGCCAGGAATGCACAGGGTTTGGTGATGACCCAACGGGAAGTACATTACAGACTTCTTGATTGAAACAGGCATGGCTGGATGCAAACCATCAAGTATTCCCATGGATCCAAGCATGAAGTTGTATGATGGTGATACTGCTGAAGTGGATAAAAGGAGATATAGAGAAATGGTGGGTAAGCTCCTTTATATTACCATAACTCGACCTGATATTGCCTTTGCAGTAAGCAGGGTGAGTCAATTTATATAGCAGCCAAGACAAGTTCATATGGATGCTATACACATGATACTGAGGTATCTGAAGTCTTCTCCAGGTTCAGGGTTGCTGTTTCGGAAGGGCACATATTTGTCTATCTCAGCATGTGCAGACGCTGATTATGCAGGATGCCCTAAGGATCGAAAATCAACCTCAGGATTCGCAGTGTTTGTTGGAAGCTCTCTGGTTTCTTGGAAAAGCAAGAAACAAACTGTTGTGGCAAGGTCAGTGCTGAATCCGAATATAGGGCCATGGCGCAAGCCAGCACGGAGATGATGTGGGTTCGATCTGTACTAGAGGATCTACATGTAGCCGTACCTCTACCCTGCAGCTTCCGTGTGACAATCAGGCATCCTTGTTCATTGCCAATAATCTAGCTTTTCATGAAAGAACCAAGCATATAGAAGTTGGCTGCCATTACACTAGAGACTTGATCCAGAGAGGATTGATATCTACAACTCACGTGAGCTCAGGGGATCAGACTGCATATGTATTCACCAAGCCGTTGCTCAGAGGATCTTTTCAGAGATGTTCATCCAAGCTGAGCATGATAGACATCTATGCTCCACCTTGAGGGGGAGTGTAGAGAGATATTATTATGCTATGTACCTGTTTGTTATTTCTTTGTTTTCTCTGGACTACTTTGTACTTTACCCTTAAGGTCTCTCCCTATATAAGAGAGCCTAGGGTTTCTCTGAATAATTAATCTCAGTTTTTCTCCCAACACTTCTCAAACAAATCTGTGAGCTTCTGGAACCAAGCTCTCGGGCTCTGCTTTAAGCCATAGATCGCCTTATTAAGCTTGCATACCTGTACACACTCCCCCTCAGCAGTAAACCCAGGTGGTTGCTGCATGTAAACTTCTTCATGAAGATCACCATATAAAAATGTATTTTTGACATCTAATTGAAACAGGGGCCAATATCGAATCACAACAACAGATAAAAGAATCTGTAAGGTAGAATGACGAGCAACAGGAAAAAACGTGTCAAGATAATCTACCCCATACGTCTGAGTAAAGCCCCGAGCAACCAGTCGAGCATTGTACCTATCGATACTACCATCGGCATTATGCTTCACCATAAACACCCACTTGCAATTCACAATAGATGCCCCAGTAGGAGCTGGAACAAGACTCCAAGTACCTCTCGACTGAAGGGCGGCCTTCTCTTCCTCCATAGCCTGACGCCATCTACTATCAGCTAATGCCTCCTGGTGAGTCCGTGGAATGTTCACATCGGATAAAGCAACTACAAATCTCCTGAAATCTCCTGCCAGACGCTCAAAGGTAACATGAGAAGCAACTGGATATGAAGCACATGACCTCTTCTGTTTCCTCAGTGCAATCGGCAAATCAAGATATGCATCAGCTGTACCAACATCCGTGTCATCCCCTGCCTGCTCCTGCTGAGAAATGCCGTCAGTCCCATCATTAGAAATATGTTATCAGAACAAACCTGGGGCATGTTTGATGATTGACCATGATCATGAGCAGGGGCTGGCCGTCGACTGTAGTGACGTGGTAGAGGAGGAACCAAAGATATGAAAGGTGGTAGAAGTAGTGGCGGTGATGGAGATGGTGGTGGTGATGGGGATGACGGTGGTGGAGATGTAGGAGCCTGATGTGGTGCATACAAGGGTGGAGGAGGAATATAGATTTCATCATTTATATCTGATGGCACCAACCTGTCACCTGTAGGAGAGAAAAACATGACTGACTCAAAAAACGTGACATCTAGACTGACATAATATCTTCGACGTACGGATCATAACAACGATACCCCTTTTGAGTCCTGGAATACCCGATAAAAACACATTTGACAGCCCTAAGCGAGAGCTTGTCAACCCCTGGAGACAACTGGTGAACGAATGCCACAGACCCAAAGACACGAGGAGTTAGAGAGAACAACTCATTGTTAGGGAAAATGAGGGAGAAAGGTATCTTCTCCCCTAACACAAACGAGGGCATGCAGTTAATGAGATAACATGCAGTAAGAACCGCATCGCCCCAGAACGAGTGCGGAGCACAACTCTGGATAAGAAGCGTACGAGTGACATCAAGAAGGTGGCGGTGTTTTCTTTCCACGACACCATTCTGTTGGGACGTGTAGGCACAAGACGTTTGATGAAGAATGCCATGAGATGAAAGAAATTGAGATAATGTTCGAGTATAGAATTCAAGGGCATTATCAGTTCTCACAATCTTGATAGAAACAGAAAACACATTCTGCACATCTTTAATAAAATTCATAATAGTGATGCCCGCTTCAGATTTATTCTTTAACAGAAGGACCCAAGACAAACAACTAAAATCATCCACAACAACTAAATAGATCCTGTGTCTGTCCCTGATGACCGGGAACACGACTTGGACCCCAAATATCAATCTGAAAAAAGTCAAATGGAGAGCTACTGCTCCGACTCTGACGACTAGGGAAGACAGATCGATGATGCTTCCCTAACTGACAAGCTTCACAATCGAACGACAAACGGGGTGAGATCTGAGGAAGGACTTGACGCAGTTTCTGAAACGGAAGATGACCAAAGCGCATATGCCATAAGTAAGGAGAGACAGGTTTGGTGGAATGAGATGATGCTCCAGCGTAAGGTGTATGGACCAGTCGATACAGCCCGCCTTGCTCACAACCATGTCCAATCATGTTGCCCGTGAGAATGTCCTGAAACACAAGAGATGATGGGTCAAATATCGCTCGACAATGTAGATCCTTAGTAATCTGACTAATTGACAGTAAATTCATTGAGAAATTAGGAGCATGGAGCACATTCTGCAACTGCATAGGTGTTAAGGCAATCTGTCCCTGTCCTGTGATGGGAGAATGAGTCCCATCTGCTATGACAACGGTCCTTCCTGGGGAAACTTGCCTGTAGGATGTGAGTTGGTGTCTATCTCCACACAAATGATGTGTGGCACCTAAATCTACAATCTATTCTGCGGTACGTGAACCCTGGTAGAAAGCAGAAGTATGAGCACTACCTGAGGAACTAGCTTCTGTAGTAGCAACAACGTCCAAGCTGCTCTCTGAACAGGTGGGAGAGTACTAGCTGGTGGCATGATATCACGTAGACGACACGCTAGGTCATCATATCGTGGATTTGACGCTGGCGTAGCACCATGATGCTGGATCTGTTCTGTTGCACGGGCAGATGCTGGGAAACCATGCTTAGAGTAGCATGTGTCTTCTGTATGACCAATCCGGCGACAATAAGTGCACTGTAATCCATGACCACGACCAACCCTACCACGTGGTCCTCGTCCACGAAAATGAGATGAATTGCCTCTTCCTCTAGAGGTTGCCATAGCAGAAGAATTTAGCACAGTAGTAGGGCTTGAGATGTTGATTCGGCTCAATCGTCGAAAGGCCTCCTCCATGGGAGAAATGGTAGCATCTGTCAGAATCTGAGAAGAAGCCGCCTCATACTGTGAGTCAAGAGAAGCGAGGAAGACTCCCACCATCGTAGCATTCGGATATGTCTTCAATTGTTCTGTAGTAGCCGTGAGAGGCATGAAACTGTGAAACCTCTCAAACATTCCCCTCAATGCAGTGTAGTGAGCATGCTGGGGTCGACCATTCTGCTTTATCGTGAAGATGTCATGCTGGAGCTGTAGGATTTTTGTCTCATTCTTGGCTTGTGAATACGTGGCAGCAAGAATGTCCCACATGGCTTTGGCAGTAGGTTGATGCAAGACATCATTAGCAATGTCTGTAATCAGAGTACCAGACAACCAGACCTGAGTATATGCGTCATCAGCCTCCCATGAGGCATACAACCATGTTTTCTCCTCTGGCTCGTCCTCGATAAGAATATGTTTCTTACCCATCGACTTCATTGGGCTCATGAACTGCATTGCCCATAACTCATAGTTGGATCCATCCATCTTCACAATAGGTGCAGGACCTTTGAAGGCGCCTGTAGTGGGGATCTCGATCTTGCTTTCTGACATTTTGACTGGAGAAAACTAGGGTTGTAGACAAGATAAGCCTTGGTCTACACTGACATGATTAGGTTTAGTTGCACGTGTAGACCTCTATGCAACCAAACCCATCAACCTGGAAGCGAGAGGAGAGCCCCTTATAAAGATGACAACCGAACCCTAGGGGCGGTGGAATCCTAGGGACACCGACTGCAGACCACAGCCTAAGCCAAGGTTACGGAGAAAGGAGAGGTCGTACGGGCGGGCGGCGCACGTGGGGCGACACACAACCGTACGTGAAGGCGGCGTGCGTGAGGGCGACACGCGTAGGGGCAGCGTGCATGGGGGTAGCGTGCGTGGGGGCGGTGCGCGTGGAGGCGGCGGCGTGCACGGAGGGCGGTGCACGTGGAGGCTTGAAGGTGGAGGGCTAGGTTTAGGGTTCGGTACTCGAGCTCCGGTCTAAGACCGCCGCTCTGATACCATGTTGGGAAAAATAAGCGTTGTTGTTTATTCCTTGAGCCCTAGACTCTCTTATATAGGGAGAGGTCTATGGGCAAATTACATATGGTAGACAAACGAAAAGAACAATCAATAAAAGACACAGAAACATAAACTAAACGTCTACAATAAATACTTATCATTATTTATAGGAAGAAAAAATGTTGTGTAAAGTTGAAATTAATGGCTAGCTAAATCAAAATTACGTAAACTACAAATACAACAAAATAATAATAAAAATAAAATAGTGTGTTAAAGTAAATAACATGTATACTAAATAATCAAATAGCATGAAAATAAATATCTTTCTATCTACATTTAAGAGTGACATCAAAATAACATACACTCTGTGTGACCTTGTAACATATTTAAATGTGTCTATGAATATATGTCTATAAAATATACACATAGATTCGTTGATGCTATATTAATATCCACATCTGCAACACGCACACCCATATCTTAAAAGAAGCTGATACCCATATGTGTATATGTATCTGTTAGAAAATAGGAAGCGGAAGTGAAATGATAAGCAGAGCATAAATCAAGAAAGAATAAACATGGAACACCATGATTTTACGTAGAACCCTACTCCCTAAGTAGCGGGATGAAACCACGGGAGAATCCCTCAAAGGGGCGGATATTTCATTCCTTCTTCTCAATGGATACAGGAGGTCTGGGGCTCCTTATATAGCCTCCACAGAGCCTCCAAGTCCCACCACTGGTAGATGTGGAACTAAACTCTTGGATGAGGTAAATGGATCGTGGAGGTATCTATTTACCCATCTACAACTCAACCTGCGCATAACCAAATACTCCAACACTCCCCCTCAAGCTGGAGCATGCAATGCTCAGCTTGGACAAATAGAAAGAAACTCAACTCAACGCTATATGACACTACGAACAATATCAACCCAATGCACACAACTGCTGCTGTCGAGGACGTTGCTTCTCATGTCGTGTAGGTGAGGAGGACGAACGGGCTGGAGTGTGAGTCTGTTAAATCTCCTCGTCGGAGAGCATGTGCTCTGAACTGCGTCCGTCAGAGTCATTGCAACTGGAAATGAGTCTCCTCGTCGGAGTATTCTGGCCTGCCGCAATAATGTGGATAACTGCTCCATCTCTGAATAAGGCCGAACTGAAAAGGCCGTGGAAGTGCAATCCTCGTCGGAGTCCACGATCTGAATAGCCTCATCGTCGGAGAACTGCGTCTCTCCCATTTGGCACAGAGAATGGTACACTACTCTGGAGTACCTATGGTTCACATGAAAACTCTGGCCGAAACAACTAGAAAAGATGGGGAACATAACAAAAGATGGCAAACATGTGCTCATCTGAAAATGACCGCAAACATATGCGTGTATGAAACTGAGTTTCTCTCTGGAGAACTCGAAAATGGGTCACTCAAATATGGAGTGCCAATTTCTCCAAAAACACCCACCACGTTTTCCATCGGCCCCTCTCCCTCCCACCCTTCCTCTCTTTGAACGGGGAGTAGACCTTTCCTCTTCCCTGCATTGAGGCAGTGGATCCTGCCTGATCGATCGAGGTTGCGAGGCACTCGGAGAGGAGTTGACTTGAAGGGTAGGGGATGGAGTGGCAAGCGGAATCTGAATGTCGAGTCTGAAATCTGAACTGTCTTTGTATAGTCTGAAAATCTGGATGGTCTGACGAATCTCTGAATCTGGAAGAAGACCTGTGACTCTACACCATAATCCCCCTTTCTCACATACTTGTCGGAAAATGAACATCGACAAAGTTGGGAGAAGACAATGACATGGGGAAAATAACACGAACATTCACAAAATTTCTTGCGGCTTTTCAACTCTTTTTTTAAAGCCGTCACATTTTTTTAAGTCGTTTCAATCATTTTTTACGGCTTTTCTTGCAATTTTTCTAGCTTTTCCCTTCTTTTTTTAAGAGCCATCACTTTTTTTTCTTTTTTTCTTTTTTTTGCAAATATTTTTACGCACAGCTTTTCTTTGTACGCTCCCTTTTCATTTTTTTTCAAAAAGAATCATTCCCTTTTTTTTTCATTCTCTCCTTCCCCCTTTTTTTAACATGCCAACACATCTCTTTTTTTATTGCCGCAGCCCCCTTGGGCGTCAACCAACAACCACCTTTTTTTTAACAAATTCTCGACCCACAGTGGGCCCTTAAAAACATTTTTTTATAGCCCACACGGGCATGCTGGGCGAAACCCTATTTAGGGTTTCCCCTTTCTTCTTCGAGGCACGAAGCCCCCCCCCCCATAGGGTTCTTTTGATCGCCGCCCTTGGCCAGGGGATATGACTGGAGATCTCGTACGCGCCACCATCTGGAGTGCGGCATCAGAGGGGCAGAGTTGACGGTCTGCTCGCAGCCTGGAGGCTTTCGCCTCTGTTAGAGGAGATACAAGGGAGGCTGGGTCGTCGCATGGAGCCCGGCGAACCACCGACTGAGATTACCGTGGGACTGGATCTCGCGCCTGGGCGGCGAGGAAGGTTGAAGGCGGCCTGGTGCAGAGGGTGATGCACCTGGAGCTCTGCATGGAGCCATCTGGATCTGACGAGAAGAAGGCGAGGGCGTCGCCTGCTGGAGGGTCCTGGAGAGGGACGTTGCCTGCCAGGAGGCGCTCGAGGACACGCGTCAGGGGCTCTCCGGGGCTCGCGTGATCGGAGAGAGGAGGGGCTTAACAGAGTCCCAATCGGGAATTGTGGGACCTCCTCCTGGAGGTTCTGGTGCAGCCGAAGCGGATGCTGTTGGTCTGGGGGTTTCACGTGAAACCTAGGGTTCTATGATAAAATCCGATGCTGTCAAATACCTTTGCGCCTAGGCTGATTATCTGAGCGTCTCGTGCGAGTGAATCGAGCGCCGCAACGTGGATGATGCATGCTGCAGGACATAAATTAGGGTTCTTCGGATCTTGAACTCAGATAAAAAAACTCTTCTCGAACAATCTTTAAGAACAGAAATTACAAGAACGATCGAGAACTGATTTTGATAATCGATTCTCGAACAAAACATAAAGAACACACAAAAACTCCTCGAGAATCGACCCGCTCTGATACCATGTTAGAAAATAGGAAGCGGAAACGAAATGATAAGCAGAGCATACATCAAGAAAGAATAAACATGGAACACCATGATTTTACGTGGAACCCTACTCCCTAAGGAGCGGGATGAAACCACGGGGGAAGCCCTCAAAGTGGCGGACAAGGTTGCAGAAGTCGGCAGTCGGTACTCGGTCGGCAGGGTCACTGACTAAGGATTAATCGGCAGTCGGGAGAGTAATCGGATTTAGTCGGGAATTAGTCGGTTTTGAATTTTTTTAATTATTTTAAATATATAAATCAATTTTTATAACATATACTCTCATTTATATTCATATTTTTAGCCATTTTAATATTTTTAAGAGCTTAGAAAATATAGCAAGAGAAGAAAAAATGAAGCAAGTTAAGAACAAAATGCTTGGTACAAAGCATGAGAAAATGTTTAAAAATGAAAAATGGCAATATTAAAAAAAAATAAAAAATGGCGAGTAAGATAATTGTAATTATGCAATATTCAATATTAAAAATAGCAATATTACTACAACCTACAGTCATGATATACAACAAAAATCATGGCTTAAGTTTTTTTTGTTATATATACAAGATTTGTGTGTAGTGTTTTGGCCTTTGGCTCTTACCCTTCTGACTCTCTACTCTATTTTTCGCATAGCAATTAATAACATTTAGAAATCATATGCTCCAGAAATCATTTGCAATGCATAACTTATCAACTGAAAATCTAATGCTTCAGAAATCATTTGCTCCAGAAATCATATCCTCCGGAAATGATATCCTTCACATTGTTAAAACATTATGCATTGCTCCATAAATTTATGCCTAATCATACCTGATCATTTATGCATCGTCATATCCATAGCCTATTTTTGTCATTTATTATACCTGATCATTTAAATGGAATCCACATTGTTCCAGGAATCAAATTTGAATATAACATATGCATATAATGAACAATCCACATTGTTATTAAACCTATCAATCGAAAATCTGAATGTCCTAATCATATATAAAATCAAATACTAACCAACAATGTCCCAATCATATCTAAAAGTTCAAAAAAAACAAAAAAAACAAACAAACAAAAAACTAACATGGGTGGCGAGGATCGAGCGTTGGAGAATCTCCGAGTAGAGCTTTGGCTGCAGCTGGGAGGAGCCTTGAGGTCGGTGATGTTGAGGCAGAAGGTCCTTTGACCATCGTCGGTGGAGATGGGGTTCAATGACGCGGTTTGGCGGAGGCGGAGATGGATGGTGCATCAAGGGTTTGGGTTTTCGGGGGCTCGAGTTTAGGTTTTCAGAGTATGGGAGTTTACTGTTGAACAGTAATGTCCTCTATCGATTTAATTGCGTATTCGGGTATTCGATTTTCGGGGGTTCAGATAAAAAAGGTCTATGCAAAAAGCGGCCGCGTAATCGGCCAAGTAAACCGATTAATCGGCAGAGTAATCGGGCTGGTCCGATTATATACTGACTTTGGTTAGTCGACTCGGCTACCCCACCGAGTCGACTAATCGGACCGACTAAACGGGTTAGTCGGTCGATTTCTGCAACACTGGTGGCAGATATTTCATTCCTTTTTCTCAATGGATACAGGAGGTCTGGGGCTCCTTATATAGCCTCCACAGAGCCTCCAAGTCCCACCAATGGTAGATGTGGGACTAAACTCTTGGATGAGGTAAATGGATCTTGGAGGTATCCATTTACCCATCTACAACTCAACCTGCGCATAACCAAATACTCCAACAGTATCTATAAAAAATAAAAGTACATATCTTTATCTGTGTTCTTATCCATTAAAATGAAAAATACATATCCATATCCCCCTAAAATGGTACGATAGCATATGGATACAAATATATCTATATCTGATTGCATCCCTAGTGAGAACTTACTTAGAGTGCCCCTTTTCATGTTTTTATTTAAAGGATGACCCTTAGAGGTTATTGATCATTCATAAGTATTTTATTTCAAAGTAAGGACTACAACTGCAAATCACTACTCCCTCCTAGGAGCTTCGATATGAAGGTAGATTGAATGACTTTTGTGGGAAAACAATGGGATGGAATGGGATGCTTCCCATTAAAGAGGTTGGTTTCTTATGTATTGATGAAACTCTAAAACCCCAAAGGTGGAAAATACGAGAATCGAGAGTAACCTCAATGAAATAATAAATTCATGAAGCACTAAAACAATAGAAAACATCAATACTCTCCCTCAAGTTGGAGCACTGCTATCGATCATGCCCATCTTGGAGGTCAATAGTGAAATGCATTAGAAAATATGATGCGAAAGCATATCAGAGAAATAAAATAAAACGTTGAAGAACACGGGATTTAACATGGAACCCTATTCCTTAAGGAGCGGGATGAAACCATGGAAGGACATATCGATATCGATATCGTTTCGATATCGTGTCGATATCGATATATCGCCGATATATCGCTATATCTAGGAATCTTTCTGAAGAAAATGCCTGAAATCGAATATATCGATATATCGATTTTGATATCGGTCCCATGTCGATATCGATATATCGCCGATATATCGGGATACGACCTTCCATGGATGAAACCACGAGAGAACACCTCAAAGGGATGATCGTTCATTGAACTTTCTCACTGGATACAGAGGGTGAGGGGCTTCTTATATAGCCCTCACTGAGTCTCCACATCTCACAACTGGTAGATGGGGGACTAAACAACTGGATGTGGTAAATGGATCATGGAGGAATCCATTTACCCATCTACTTAAGTGACATGTATAACAAATACTCCAATACTCCCCCTTAAGCTAGAGCATGCAATGCTCAGCTTGGACAAACATAAAGAAATCTCAACTCACGCTACATAACACTAAAGACAATATCTACTCAACGCGCACAACTGTTGGTTGCTGTCTAGGACGTTGCTTCTCATGCCGTGCAGGTGAGGAGGACGAACGGGCTGGAGTGTGAGTCAAACTGAATCTTCTCGTCGGAGAGCATGTGCTATGTATTGCGCCTGTCAGAGTCACTGCAACTAAAAATGAGTCTCTACACAGAGAACTTTAGCTCGCCACAACATGTAGACAACTGCTCCATCTCTGAAAGGGCCAAATAAAGAACGTCACTAATTATCCATATGTAGATCTCTGGAGATGGGTCTCTCTCATAGGGACCTCAAAGTGGGTTCTCTCTCATATAAACCTCGAAAGGATCTCGTACTGGAGTTCACAATCGCTTGAGAATGGAGTCTGAAAAAGTCTCCTCGTCAGAGAATTGGGTCTCTCCCATACTGGCTCAGAGAATGGGATCTTTACTCTGGAGTCTCTATGAAATCACATGAAAACCCTAGCCCACATGGCATAGGGAATGTGATTTCTACTCTGGAGTCTCTATGGATCACTTGAAAACCCTGGTCGAAACACAAAAGATGGGGACCACAAACAATGATGGCAAACATGTGTACATCTGAAAAAGACCGCATACATGTGCATTTCTGAAGCTGAAGACTCGGAACCAATCTGACGTCGAGTCTGAATATCTGAATATCAGTAGAGTCTGAACAATTTGGCTGGCCTGGGAAAATCTGAATCTGACTTGGAATTTGAATAATGGTTGAAGAACTCTACACAATACTCTCCCTTTCTCTCATACTTGTTCGAAAGAAGACATTGACCAAGTTGGGAGAAGGCAAGAAGATATGGGGAGAACAAAACCAAATAATTCGTTGCACATTTTTTTCCGTTTTTTTTGTTTTCGAATCATCATTTTTAATAAGCAATTCATTTTTTATGACTTTTGCTCTTCTTTTTTTCTTGTAAAATTTTCTTGCGTATGACTTTTCTTTATACGTGTTTTTTTAATAATTTTTTTTGAACAAATTCACTTGGCCCAACATCTTTTTTTAGCACACCTCTTGGCCCATACAGTTGGGCCCAAAAATATATAGCCTCGATTTTTTATTACAAGACTCCCACCGCCCACTTGGGCTGAAACAAGTAGGCCCAACCCTCTTTTTTGCTATTTTTTTCCGTGTACCATATGTTTTTTTGTACGCATTTTTTTGATGCTACAACCCACTCTTTTTTTAAAGTCAATCGCAGCCCACTTGGGGCTTACAATAGCAACAAGGTATTTTTTTAATAAAAGGAAGACCCATTGGGCCACTTGGGTTCTTTATTTAAGGGTTCCCTGGGAACCCTTTCTCGAATCCGCCACCCCCGATGGGCTTGGATAGAAGAAAGAAACACCGTCGTCGCCTTTTAGGAGATTTGAAGGAGGCCGCCACCCCCGAAGGGCGTCACCGCCTGTGGGCCGTGGATGGTTGGTGGTGAGCCGCCTCTTTGAAGGATAAGGGAAGGAACTGGGAGCCCCATCGTCTGGAGATTCTCATGAGCTCCATCTCACGAGAGGGCTTGGCTGAATCGGAGGGGCGGTGCCGCTGGCATGGCGGTGCGATGCGACTTGGATATGCAGGCAAGGCTTCTTCGAACGGGAGTGGGAGCTCCGCTTGGAGGTCGAGATGGCGAGGCATCGTTGGAGGAGCGCCGCCTCCGACCTAAGATTGGAACAACCAACATGTGCTGCGTGAATGAGTGTTGGTGCGGCTAGTGCAGTGCTGCTTGCGCGAGAGGTGATCGGATGGCTTGAAGAGCATGAGGGAAGAATCGAGCAGGATCCGCCACTGCTGTGCTAGAGCCGCCTGGATCTGGAGCGAAGGAGAGGTGATGATTCGGCCGCTGCTGGAAGCTTCGATGCTCCGGTGCTGCTCCCATGAGGTGTTGTGCTGTACGAAGGATGTGCGTCGCCTGGAGGCGAGGCGCGGTGCGCCACTAGGGTGCCCAATCGGGGAACCCATCTCATCACTATAGCCAGGAAAATGCAGATCGAGCACAACCTTTTCTTATTTGAGAATTGCGGCTGGCCGCTGCTGGAAGATGCACCGTGTTGCGCAAGAGAAGGGAATTCGGACCTTCATATCTACATGAGATTCTTTGCAAGCTTGCAGATTTTAGGATTTCAGGAACCTTAAAACTTGAATAGGACTTGAACAAAACAATAATAATCTTCGTAACATCAAAATCGGGTCTCGAACAAAATAATGAACGAACATAAAATCCTCAAGAATCGAACCCTCTCTGATACCATGCTAGAAAATATGATGCGGAAGCGTATCAGAGAAAAAATAGAACATTGAAGAACACGGGATTTAACGTGGAACTTTACTCCCTAAGGAGCATGATGAAACAACGGGAGAATGCCTCAAAGGGTTGGTCGTTCATTGAACTTTCTCACTAGATACAGAGGGTGAGGGGCTTCTTATATAGCCCTCACTGAGTCTCCATATCTCACTACTGGTAGATGTGGGACCAAACAATTGGATGTGGTAAATGGATCCTAGAGGAATCCATTTACCCATCTACTCAAGTGACACATATAACAAATACCCAACAAATTGCATTTCTTCAGAAGAGCTTTGGTGAAAATATTTGCAAGCTGAAGCTTTGTATAAATATGTGGAGTAATTTTACCCTTCATGCACTATATCCCTTCTAAAATGATAATCTACTTCAATATGTTCGGTGAGCTCATGAAAGACAAGATCCTAGCAATACAAGTGACCAAGGTTCAGAAATGCGGTATGCGGTATTCGTTCGGTCATGCGGTCTAAAGCAAGTAAGCGGATATGCGGAGGAGTATACAGAAGTATATGCGGTTTATGCGCTTTATAATATTTTAATTTAAAATATTATAAAATAAAAAATAAAATGTGATATATAAAAAATTTGATGATATAAAAAAATCCCAAATCAAAAATTTCAAATAAGATAATATAATTAATAAGATATATAAGCATGATATTATTAATTGATTATTTTTTAGTGTGTATTTGAATTTAATGCATTATATATACATATACAAATTTGGATTCAACAGTGAACACATGAATTTTATAAGAAAATCATTAATGTATATATTAGATCTTATAGATAACAAAAGCTAAAGAATAATCATAGGTATACAAATGATACACCCAAAATTTGGACAAAAATGTTTAACATAAATTATAGGGGAAAATTATATTTTCATATAAAATTTATTAGAAGCACAAAAATGTAAAGTGCCAGTCTGTTAGTCAATTATTTCATGTTTTCATTAAAGAATTAGAATGAATTTCGTTAGATAGAAAATTCAAAAAGTAGTAAACAATTCACTAATAAGTGCTGAGAACAATGAGAAAAATGGATATGATAAAAAAATACCGTAGATTATATTCCCAAATGCAATATATACAAGAATAATGAAAAGATGCATCAATGTAAATGATGATATAAGAGTTGCTCGGAAAAAAAATCGAGTTAATGTGTCATCAACATGTCATGGACTAACACAAATCCTATCAGATATGCGGACCGCATATGCGTTTTGACCGCATATTGCCGCATATGGCATATGCGCTTCGGTCAAGTGACCGAATACGCATATGCGGCCGCATTTTCGAACCATGCAAGTGACCAACTTGTCGTTATGGTCAATAGGAACTGAATTCTAATAGACAAACCCACGTTCATATATAAAAGAGACATGCCAACTAATTTCACATGTGGCTTGTGACTTGGTTATATATTCTGCTTTTGCAGTAGATCTGGAAACAACTGCCTACTTACTACTCTAAGTTTCAAAATTTCCACCAACAAACATAGAGAAGCTAGTGGTGGAACGCATGTCCTTAGGAAAACTCGTGTAATCTATATATGTATAGGATGTAATATATGCGTAACCATTAGAAGCATAAAGGAGTCCCTTGCATGTCAAATTCTTTGGATACTTGAGATTGAGAAGAACATCATGTCAATGATTATACTTTGTCTTCTCTATATTCTAACTGACTCTGCTCACCTCATAAGAAATATCATACCTATCAACTGTAGGATATAAAAGTTTGCGCACTAGGTTTGTATATTGCGTAGTATTCTCAAACAAGAGATATGTCGAGGTGATAGAACTCAGAGGTTCAGGTGGAACAAAAGATGGTTTACAACCAAGTAAACGTGCATCTAAAAGGTTTGTCAAGACTATATTTTCCTTGAGATAGATGCAGTGCTTTAGAAGTAGGAGTAACCTCAATCCTAAGGAATTATCGTATTTGACCAAGATCATTAGTCATAAAAATGTTTTGTAGAGAGGCCTTTACCTCATGAATGCTTATACAATCATCTCCGGTAATAACGATATCATCAACATACATAACAAGAATAACAATACGTAAAGCACACCTTCGGATAAACACATAGTAGTCAGATGTAGTCTTATAAAAATCAAGGAAGTTGGTCTCCACAACCCCTTCCCTCCATAGAAGTGTAGCTTAGTTACTGTACCATATAGACCTCCTCCTCAAGATAACCATAGAGGAAAGCATCCTTGACGTTTAACTAAAAGGATGACCACCTCAAAATGTTATACACCCAAAAACATAATAATCACATATCAAATATACAACAATCAAAACTCAATAAGATCCTTAGCATGATCTGCCATGTTTTCCACAAAAAATCTTTAGGAAAAAGAAACTACCCCTTTTGATGATCTAATCACTTGTAACTTTTAATATAATGCCAAGTTGACCTAAACACTGCCTCATTTCTCTGTAGTTAAGTAGTTTCGAATATCGTTGAGGCCTAAATTACTTCTCTTTTCTCATTTATATAACCAAGTTATCCCCTATTCTGCCTTCTATAAAGGTGCACTGTGATGCATGACGCCCTTATGAAGGATCCTCTTAAGAAGATTGACAAGGGCTATGATTCATGGAAGCCGACCATCACTAGGTGATGAACTACCTCTAGGTCATGAACTAGCTCTCAAGACTCCAAAGTTGATGGAACGAGAGGGACCGAGTGGGAGTGCAAACATAGATTGAAGAAGGAAGGTGGCGACAAGGGAGAGGGAGCAAGCAGAGAAAAGGAAAGGCAATGAAGGAGTGGGAGAACGAGGGAGAGGAAGAGCGAGTGAATGGGAGAATGGTTACGAAAGTTTGACCGCGGGAGATGATCATTGAGCATGGACGATTGTTTGGGGGTGGAGTACATCCTCGCTTCGTTGCAATAGCCCCTCGCTTCGATGACCTTAGTGCGAGGTATTGCTTTTGCTGCGGTCTTCATAACATTTCGCTAGGGATTTCCAGGACCCGATGAGTTTTGGTTGCATGGGTTTTAATTACCATTGCATGGCGTGCAAATTGAGGGATGGGTGATGATGCTAGGCCCCTACTGAGGTTATGGAGGAGGTCCATCCTAAGCCTCATCAAGTGATCTCTTTTGTGCATATATGTATATGTTCTTGTGAATTTGAGGGCTTTTGCTTGATGGTGGTGATAGGTGAGGTTTTTGGGATATCCTTCTCAAGGGATGTAATGCGTTTGGAGGGATCATTGATCTGCTTCTAGAACTTATCAGAGTTGGAGTTTTTTCATCTTGTTCAGACATCATGTCTTCAAGTGACTTGGCTGAGGCTACTATTGTTGGATGAGGTGTGGTTGCATCCCTCGCATTGTATGTTTGTTTGAAGAGCCCCTCCTCACTGTTGGGACTTGATCATTGTACATGGAACATCAATGGCAGGTCGGGAGGGGGAGGGGTTGGGAGATGGGGAGGGAAGCAGTTAAAGACTCAAGATTATCGACTAGGTAGGGCACATCAATAAGAGGCATAAGTCTATACATTAGAAACTTTATAATAGGGATTAAAACAAATAAAAATATATCTGTATACATTCCTATCCACGTTCATTAAATAGAGGATGTGAATACTATTTTCTTATATCTGATGAATATTAATGCAAATACGAATGTTAAAATTCATCACCTGACAATACAAATACGAATGCAATTTTGATATATTTAATTTTGACAAATATGAACATGGATAGAGATGTTCATATTTTGGAGGATCTGAATACGAATATACATTTTTCCAGAGAATAAGAATATATACATGAATACAAATAATAATACACGTGTTTATATATGGATGATATCAATACAAATATGATACGATTATGAATAAAAATGGTAAGCTTTATTTTATCTTTACATATTTTAAAATCATTTATCACTATTAAAGAGTTAATGTACTTACTACATTTTGAAGTTTGTTATGAACCTAAAAAGTTTATAGCTTTTAAGTAACGTAGAAGACATGTAACATTCATAAATTAATTTGTATTCGAGAGTGTGTATTGAGAGAAGCTTCTCAAGTGTTTGGGAAAGTTTGATGGTGACTGACGATGGCGATTGGTCGAAGGTGGAGGGACGTGGCAGGCATGTCAGGGCGCAAACGAAGACCTCAGGAGGTCGTCGGAAGCAGGAAGCAACGTGATTCAAGGTGCCAGCAGGTAATGCGAGAGGTCGAAAGAGGGAGGTAGAGATGCGATTCAGAGGGAGGTGCCTTAGGTGTGTGGGGTGGGGTCACAAGACAGCAGTGTCGGGTCCCGGTCAGATGTTTCGCTTGCGGGAGGAATGGACATCGGAGTTTTTTTGTAAGGAACCAGAAGCACAAGGTCGGGCATCATTGGGCATGCTTCGGAGGGTGCGGCAGGCAGTGAGGTGAGAGGCAGGTATCTCATCAATATGAGAGAGGGAAGAGGTCTGGTGGATGCGATGGAGGACATCGGCTCGGTGGTTAGTTGTTGTTTTAGCGGAGACATCATCAAGCTCGATGGTTGCTTGGTTTGTGTGTGTGATCTTTCTGAGGATGAAGCGCGGAGGATCCTGGAGCTTTCTCACCGTACGGGGGGGTGGCGGGGGAGGGAGAGGTCGATCCATTGGAGATCTCTCTTGTTGCGGAATGGGATGTTGAATATGCAGCAGGAGGATAGGGGGTTTGCTATCAGAGGCATCCTGTTGCTCGAGAGATCTCTACATGCGATTCGCGCGATGCTCGAGCTGGTGATTCGGGTCAATCGCATTATTTTTGATGGTCTTAGAAGGGGTCAATCGCTCGAGGTGGTGGCGTCAGGAGTGTTGGTGTCTCGCGCGTTGCCCTTTTGGCTCGATGCCAGTTTCAAGGGATGTTCTTTTTGTTTAGAGGTCCAGGAGTTTGGGGTGGTTGATGAGGGGACGACATGACGGCTAGAGATGTTCCATGTGTCGTCGGAGAAGTCTTTTCTGGAAAGCAGAGGGGATGCAATTCCATGAATTTGGATCGGTTCATCCTCTTTTGGTAAAGGTTGTAGAGGTCTCAAGAGGAGTCAGGGGCGATACCCACGAGGTGCCGTTGAAGATTCCAAAGGAGGCTTTTCTCTTGCGGAGGTGCTAGCCAAGTCGGGTAGATGCGTGGATGCTTCCTTGGCGGTTTCGAAATTTCAACTCTTTGTTGATCCGGTTGAGCAGTCTTTTACAGATCCGAACAGGTCTTCATGTGCAGTTCTGCAACGGGATCCGAGCGATCTGGTTCTGCAGTGAGTTTTCTTTGTGGATCCGATCGGGAGGTCTTTTGCGAACTTGAATGATCCAAATGGCTTTTCAAGTGCGGATCTGGTTCTGCACCAAGATCCGAGTGATCGATTGAGCGGCTCGATAGGGTGACTCGGATCTACTTCGGGTGCACCTTCGATGGAGCCAGGAGAGTCTCGGGCGTTAAACCGATGGCGTAGTGCAGGCCAGATGGTGGAGCCCGAAGAGAGCTCATGACAGCGAGGGTCGAAAGGGGAGCTTGATCAGCAGGAGGGTCTCTAGTGGCGGAGCAGGCTCTGTCACCTTCAGAGCTCCAGCTTCACCCGGAGATTGCTGCAGCAAGGGCATCCATATCTAGCGTGGTCTCTAGGCAGGGGCCGGATGGAGAGGAGTCAGATGGCTTGGGTTTTTCGGGGGCCCTATGCGTGAGCCGCGACAGGTGGATAGACAGCCGGTGGGTCAGTTTGGGTGGAGATGCTCCTGTTGTGGGTTGAGAGAGAAGAGGAGGCAGCGGTGATTTGCGATCTACCGTCTACTAGGGATGCTCGGGAGTGCTCCTGAAGGAGCGGTTTTTGGAGGCATGGTGTCGATGGAGGAGGGGCAAGGTCAGCAGACAAAAGGCTTCGGTTGGGTTGCAGGAGAAGCATGTAGGATCGTGGAACTCTGGAGTGGAGGCCCTAGAGAGGGTGGATGTTTTTGGAGGAGGGGGAGATGGTAGGTAGGGTGGTGGTACAATGGCCTGGCCTGGAGGTTGAGTTGTTGATGGGCCTTGGATCGGTGCTGCAAAAGGGGGGTATATCCACAATTGCAAATGAATTTGTTAACTTGGAACGTCAGGGGTCTGGGGCAGGCGGAAAAAAGGGCAGCGGTGTGTCGGATGTTCATAAATCAAAGAGCGGATGTGGTCTTACTGCAAGAACCAAAATTCTTGCAGGGGTTTGAGCTGACATGGAGAGAAATTAGGGGAAAGCAAATTGTCAGAGTGCAGGGGAATTGGATCTGAAGGGGCTTCGGGTGGCATTGCGACGGGATGGGATGGGGACATGTTCAACCTGGAAGAGGGTGAAGTGCGGGGTCGCTATTCTCTCACGACGTTGTTGCAGTGGAAGGCGGATGGACTTCGTGTCTTTGTTACGAATGTGTATGGACCATGTAACGAAGCCGGCATGAATCACCTGGTGGGGGAGTTGTTTTGGCTAGGGCTAACTATCCATCTGCAGCTTCAGTTGTGGCTAGGGATTTCAACGTGACCTTGCATCCGGATGATCATCCTGGGGGGGCCGTGGGGGGAGAGTTGATTGTTCATCATAATTGATGGTAGTGGAGGATGAGCTCGAGCTGCAGGTGGTGAATGCAATGGGGTGCCTGTACACATGGAGGAGCGTGAGATCCGGGTCTAGACTTAATAGATTTATGATATCTGCAGAGGCGTTGGATGTCTCCCCTAGCTAGGGCCCATGCCTTGCCAAGGGCGCATTCGGATCACGCACCGCTGGTTTGGTCTTCGAGGGAGGATGTCCGACCTCGTCTTTCTTCCGTTTCGAGCAGGCTTGGCTTCTGAAGGAGGGTTTTTGCGAGTTCATCGAGGCGTTCTGAGAGGATTGTTGGCCTGGAGGACCAGTGACGTGTAGGTTCGCGAGCAAGTTGGCTTCGCTCAATAGGCAATTGGTGTAGTTCGATAGGGTCAACCAGGCTCAGCGTCGCTCCAAGCAGGAGAGGGCACAGGAGGTGTGCAGATTGGATAGGTTGGAGGATGAAAGGGCTCTAACGGCAGAGTTGGCGGCGTGCGGCAATCACTTGTGGAGATTCTGCAGTTTATCTCATTATTTCAAAGATCCTTGCGAACTGCTTGAGGGAGGTACTACACCGCATCATTTCATCGGAGCAGTTCACATTTGTATCTAGGAGAGCCATGGCGGATGGGTTGTTGATGGCATCTGAGATGATGACAGACTGGAAAAGAAGTAAGGCCAAAGGTATGTTTTGGAAGGTGGATTTGTTCAAAGCATATGACTGTAGATTGGAGGTTCCTGTGGGGTTCTTTAGAGAAGAGTGGATTTCCGGGGTTATGGATTGCCTGGGTCAAGAGATGTATCACGACTGCTTCGCTTGTTGTGCTTGTCAATGATAGACCGGAGGGGGGTTTCTTTCAATCCCATAGGGGAATTTAGCAGGGATGCCCGCTAGCTCTGCTTCTTTCTCTTTGTGATTGTAACTGATGTGTTAGTTGTGTTGATGAGATTGGCAACAAGGAGGAGATTCTCACCCCATTATTGAGTATGTTGATGATGGTGTTCTTTTCCTAGGGGTAGAGGTGGAGAAGCTACGTCGAGCGTCGCATATCATGGACATTTTTGGAGACGTGTTAGGGCTTTAAATCAATAGGAAAAATCTTTGGTGGTTCCTTTCGGCCTTTCGGAACAGGAGCTTTGGAGCGCGGTGTTGGGGTATCCTATTGTTTGTCTGCTGGTGACGTACTTGGGCTCCCCTTGGTGGCGGGAAAACCGAAGTCTAAGGACTAGAGGGCACTGATAGAGAGATTGGAGGGGAGGTTGGCTGGATGGAAGGCGTCGATGCTCTCTGAGGGTGGGAAATTGGTCTTCTAAAACATGTTCTCTCGGCCATCCTAATATTCTTCAGATCCATGAGGTTGTATCCTGCTGGGGTGCGTGCAAAGATTGAGGTGTTGATGAGGATGTTTTTCTGGTCTGGCGGTCGACAGGTTAATAGGGGCTTTCACTTGGTGGATTGGGCCAATGAGACAATGTCAAGGAAGGGTGGTTTGAGGGTACTCCGATTGGGGGAGATGAATAAGGTTTTCATGATGAAATGGGTAATACGTCTATGGGGGAAGTCGAAAGACTTGTATGCCGATTGAAGAGGAAGATCTATAAAATTTCCGTGTTGTTGGAGGTCATCCCGAGGCTACTACTATCATCTTTATGGAAGGGGATTATCGAAATTGTTCCAGATGTGGCAAGCAAATTGAGTCATGTGCTTGGGGATGGGGCATGCTTCCGATTTTGGTTGAATGATTGGATATGGGATGGGTCGTTGGGAGATCGTTACCCACAACTTTTGCGGTTGGCACGTGACAGCGGGGTGCAGGTGCAGCAGGTTTGGGATCGGGGATCGTGGTCTCCGGTGTTCTCTTCGGATTTGTTGGATCGAAGGGTGGAGGAGCTCATCGCTCTATAATCGGAGCTGATGCAGGTTGAGGGCCCATCTTCGAGCAGGGATGTATGGGCAGGCAGGAGGTTTATGTGAAAAAGGCATGCTATTTTTGTGTTGGGAACGGGGTTGAGGTACAGGAAGAGGTTTGTGTTGATACATGAATGATATGGAGAAGTAAGATGCCAAACCAGGTTAAGATATTTCTTTGGTTGATCAGACTGGGGAGGATTCTCACCAAGGACCGTAGAGGTCAACTGTTGGGCATGGAGGATACTACGTGTGATAGATGCGAGTTGGCTATGGAGGACGTGGATCATTTGTTTTTCTCTTGCCAATTCTCCACGAAGGTGTCGAACATGGCTAACATCGCGTGGCTTCCTGGGTTGGATTGTCTCACTTTTTGGAGGGATATTAGATCGGTTTGCGGCTTTGGACATGAGGACATCGGATTTCCTTTCATGTTGGTGTGGACGATCTAGTGCACTAGGAACAAGGCCATTTTTGGGGGGGCAGAGATGTTTTATACCGAAATATTATAGAACACTGTTGGGCGCTCCGTATATCATGGAAAATGTGATGTGTCTTAACACCTACTTGTAATTTTATTCATATATATACACTAAGGTGTGTCCCAGCTTGGGATGTCATCCTTCCATTTTCTCAAAAAAATTGTATTCGTTTGTTAAATATCTATCAGAATTATCAATATCCATTTTGCATTCATAATCGTTTTCTGACGATATGATTCATCATTTTGCACATTCATATGATACTCATATTTGTATCCGAAATCTGCATTTTTTAAAAAAGTGAAGAACATGGCAACACCTATATTGATAGTTGTATCCGACCGTTTTCATCCCTACTTTATGATAACCAAATAAAACCAACAATAAAATCCCACATAGTCCACTCTACTATACCACAGATAATGTTTATAGAATAATAGAAATTATTATCACTTCTCATTAAATATTTATTGATAAGAAAACTCTTACAATTGGAGAAGATAATTCACGGTGGTTCTCCCATTGATTTTTGGAAGGAATTGCTAGAAATATATTGGATTTTCATAGTTCACATCTAGGGAGATAGTAATGTATAACTATCGTTAATCCAATGAGTAAAACATGGAATGTTCTCCGTATTCTGTGTAAGTAGAGTTTGAACTAATAAAAAAGCTATAAGCGAGACTACAACTGAGAGATGTATGACCATGGTTTGTCATGTAGAAATATGTATCGTGAAGATATATCAGCAATGTTACATAGCGCTTGGAGCGCATAACCGAGAAGTGTGACGGTAGGGAACCGGCGCACAAGGGATACAAGTAGCGGGTACTCAGGGGTGCAGTGGACCAGTGCCTCCCAGCACCTGAGCGACATTGGGGATCAGGGGCACGACGGGATGGGGGCTAAGCATGTGAGGGATACGAGTGGCTGGTGTACGAGGGAGGCATGGGCACGGTGGGTCTGCAAGCGAGGCCAAACGCAGAAGGTCAGCGACGGGTCCGGACCAGCAATTGAGTGAGGAGGGAGGTGTGGTTCGGAGGGGCAGATGGTACATGCTCACAGACGATGGTTTCAGCGGAAATGGTGGAGCACAAATGGACATGGCAAGGGAGGTGAGGGTGCACAGTCGGGTGTAGATTAAGGGTCTTCAGCAATTGAGGGGGGGGGGGGGGGGCGCACATGCCCCCTTGCCCATAGCTTAGGTCCGCCCCTGGAGGAAAGTGTGGTGCTGAAAAGCAAATACCGCAGATTGATGGCTGGATGTTTGGTGTAGTTTTGTCAAGGGTTTCAAAAATTGGTTTTCAGTAAATGTCAGGGGCATGGATGGAGCCCGAGAAGAGGGCATTCTATGGAGGTTGCTCCGTAGTTCAAAGCTATCTGACTTTTAGCCAATGAACTCAGTTGGCCTGGTGAGATGAGTGACCTATTCTAAATAGTTGATGAGATGGTTGATCATAGTTCTTTGTCAGTGGTTCTCAGAAGAGTGACATATGACGTGCTCTTTACAGCTAATAGTGTCTGCGAAGGATGTTTTGAAGAGGTGGAGTTCTGGGAAGATTTGTGTTAGACTCACAGTTCCGACAAGTCCAGGGGCTTGTGGGTGGGGACGTCAACATCATCTCCTTGGGCAGGCTTCATTTGGATGTAATGAATGCTTTGGACTAAATATACTCATGGGTTAACTCCATACCAATCAAAGAAATTGAACCGGTGGTTTAAAAGGAATACAGATCGGCACCCGATCGTTGTCCAGCAAGACAAGGTGTGTTTGTGTGGGTCAAGTTAATCCGACCAAATTGAATAATCCAACACAACCTCCGTCAACCCATGTTTGCATGAGTTTGGATGACACTTAAAGTTTTACAATGCCTATATGTGACATTAAAGAAGCCCTAATTGGAGCTCTACTAATGAATTCGATGTTGAACTTTTATTACTCAAATGTTCCCACCAATTTCTTCCGTCAAATTAACAAGTCAAATGATTATGTAATTAAACGCTCAATTCACCCCAACAAAAAATACGAACTGTTGGAAATGTAGTAGTCACCTGAAATTGGTTTTCTTTCTGCTACTTTGTATCTATTTCGAGCACAAATTCCCTAAGTCAAGTTTTGTCATGCTATTGTTTTGAAAGACTGCTCCTGCTGCTTCTTTCTCTTTTTTATGGCACAGGCACAGCCTAAAATACTGTTATCTTTTGTGGCTCCCCTCCAAAACTAAACACATAATTTTGGATGTGTGTTGGATGCATGACATTGCATTGCACATCATTTCATGATACGTTTACACTATTCATGCTGAGTGGATACCAGGAGTAACCGATGAACTCGTGATATAGGAGAAAAGGATGAAAACCGGAAGAGTTCACTGGTGATTAAGGAACCAACAGTCCACATGGGGAAAGTGACGGGACGGAGAAGCTAAAATCTACATTTTGAGGAGCTTATTTGATGTGCCACAATCAGAAAATAATATCATATATTTTTCCTAGTTCTAAGAAAGATGCAGCTTTTGCATTTCTTTTTCACCATGTTATTATTCATCGCAAGACATCACCCACGAGCTCTGATTATCGTGTTTTTCCTTCCAGGTTTGCTATTATGGGGCTAGTGACCAATTACTTTGGACCAGCTCGTTCGTCTGCCACCAAGCGCTGAGTTATCTTTTCTGGCATTTTATTTCCTCATCTATCTATTTAGCATACGCCATTCATGGTCGCACCCTGTCTGTATTTGTATTATCTGCTTCTGAGTACTGCTCTGGGCAGCCAAATTTGCTCCTTTAAGTAGATTTGAGAGAAACATGACAATATGCTATTTAGACTAAATCAAGCGAAGGCTTTATCTGGTCTAGTAAGCACTGCATTTTCTTTTTTCCCCTTTTATGATGCTAAATTATGGTTATGGACGATATGTATCATCTCATCTCGTTAATAAGTATCTATGGTTGTTTTTTGGGCTGTCTGTCAAAAACAGTTCAGTATCAAGATGCTCAATTAATTAAAATCAAGATGCTGTGGCTGCTTTTTCATAATCTGGCTCCTCAGTCATGTTTTTTTTTCAATTTGGTAAATTAATAAAGTTCAATTAAAATGCATTAACAGAAAAAATCTTCCCATCCACCATTCAAAAGGTGGCTTGTGCGCCTTGCAAAATAACAATGTGATGATCCCTCATTAAAGTATTTCTCAGGTACATAGATAAGCAATACCTGGGCATAGGCCAAAAAAGTCCGTCAAAGTTAGGCCCAAGTCAAAGCCTAGCCAATATTAATGCGTCGAGCTCGGGATAATTCGGTCCCAATTACTTGCACCTCTGTCAGCAAACAACATAATCTCATATGTTTCTCATTCCATGTCGGTGGCATCAACAAATACACTGAGAAAATTCGCTATAGGATAGGAAGCTCAATTTTTCTCGTATAATATATGGTTTGGGGTCTCAAGGAAATGTCATACCATGCACTACTAAGTTGTTACAGTAAAGGCTTCAGAAATTGAAGGTCCACTTCACTCAAGGAAATATAATATTACTCATAGTGGCTAGACACTTTCCAAAATAATGGAAAAAGAAATACTCAAGACTTTTTTCCAAGAGAAAATAAGCTATACGTTGTTCAACGTATATTATGTACTATTTTTTCAACACTGTACATTATACACGGGCTTGCAGGATGGGTTTGGGTCACCCTTGACTTGGGCCTGACCTAAAAAGTCTTATGGGCTTACATTTTGGCTAATGCATGTTAATACTAATTCCATTTCTAAACTTGGGTTAGGTTTAAAGGACTAGGTTTGAGGTTGTGGATCCGATCCAACCTTTTGGCTAATGCATGTTAATACTGTATAATTAGCATTGCATGCTATCAAACTTATATAGAAATTTGATATAAATTGATATTATTATTTGAAATAATGTGAATAGTAAAAAATAATGTAGAAAGACAAAACCTCATTAAGCGTAAGGATCTTCAATATCAAAAAACTAAGTGATGAGTATGAATATACAGATTTTTGATGTACAAAGGTACAACTTACATTGTGGTGAAAAGAACTTGGATATTACTCATGTCGTGATAAATACCGCCTTGATAATGATAATCATCATGGATTGCCACGCAACAAAAATCAAAACAACGAAAAAGCAAAGGAGATATAACTAGATAAAATTCGAATCACGTCGAACGTTAAGGAGGAACTCGAAGGTGAAAAATCATCATTTCCACATGCTAAGAGAAAGGCCACCATAATTTAGCATGGGTTTTTAGGATCTTTGGTATATAATGAAAGAGGGAATGTAAAATGCAGTATAAGGAATACGAGAACATGCAAATAAATGTTTGTGAGAGCATTTAGAATAACAATCATAAACATTTGATCTTTCCTATTAGATTTTATGAATAATATTTTTTATATTAAATATTTAGTCTTTAATTAATAGGATTACATACACACGCGCGCTCGCACACACACACACATATATATATACACACATATTAAATTGGGTATGTCTTAGAGTGCTTTGTATCCTCTTAATGCCTCAAAAATTCCTGAATAGCATGATAAGATTGATTATTGTACTTATACAAAGTAATGCATTCCTAAGCTATTGTCATTAGGCCAAAATAAGAAGTAAAGACATGAACTTAGATGTTTTGTGTAACTGATGAATGAAGGACCCACATCTCTAACTCGTAACACATTTCACAATCTAATCAATTGACTTAGTTATAAAGAGGAAAGGAAAGAGATAGGATCTCATTAGAGGGGCCTAATGTCGTATATACATGTCACGCATTGACAAGTCACGTCGATATAGCGTGGGAGTATGAAATCATTCTGATATGATAAATCATATCAACAGGGCCTAGATATGGTTATAAGTTCAAAATTAACCACTTAATCATTATAGTATATTGGTTGAGAGTATCTTTAATTGCTTGCAAATATTATGCTTAGTGATATAATGCAAATGCTAAATATTTCAATGTAAATTAAACGTAGTAACTTTTTTAATACATATTCATATATTCTTTTCCGCATCTGTTTACTTACACGTGTAAACCTTTTGAGGTGATTATGCTGCAATTCCTTGCACAAAAATATTAAGAAAAGATCCTAATCGATCCAGAGTGGTTATTACACATATATATGTAAATATGTATGTTCTATATGCATGTACTATGTGTGTATATATAAATACATGGATACAGTATATATATATATATATATATATATATATATATGTATGTATATAAATGCCGAACCGAATCGAATTATTATAGAATGAATTCGTGTTAATTCAAAATCGATTCATTGAGAATCAGATCCACAAGTTAAATTCAAATTCATATCATTTGATTTCGAATAAATATTTTTTCGAATTCTAATCGAATTCGAATGATTCGATTCAATTATCAGTCCAATGCTTGGTGGTCTTGAGAAGGCAGAGGAGACCGTTGGAAGTGACAACATCCTTGGGCTCTTCTTCTCCTCCACCCCATTACGTCTCCTTCTCCTCCCCGTCCTCCGGGCTCTGCTCCTCCATGGTCTCCATCCACCTTCTCCTCTACTGCAGCCTCTTGGGTCACCAATGTTTTTCAGCCTCTTCCAAGAAATCCACCGTCGCCCGCCATCTAATCTCCCAAATCACCCCCTTTATCGTGAAAGTCAAACTAATTTTCAGTGTTTTACCTTCAACTAATTAGCTGAAGTCATCATTATTACCAAATCAAAAGATAAAGTATCATACTTTTCAAAGTTCGAGAATGACATTGAAATTGAGTGCATAGTTTAAAGATTTTTATGTAATTTAGTCCATAAACAATATCTTTATGACAATAAATAATATTTTCCACCATAAATACTATGCTTTATGGAGATTAACAGTGGAAAGATGGTGTACTATGATTTATGGAGATTAACAGTGGAAAGATGGTACACTGTTCTTTAAAAAAAAATAGGATAAAAATACAACGTGTTGAGGCCTGTAAACAAGATAGGAGCGGCTCACTATAGTAACTTTGTCAATGTGATTTCTAAAAAAGAGTAACTTATGAGACGGTTCCTAAACTTTTCATGTAATATAAATACGATCCTCAAACTTACGGTTATAAAAGACGTTGCCGTGAATTTAACGGTGGATGACTAACAGGTAGGGTTGAAAACGGTCGGATACGGATATGAATATAGGTATAATCATATCCTTATCCATTTTAAAATACCAATACGAATGCGGATACGAATATTGACAGATGTAAAAAATGAATTATCATATCCTTAAAAACGAATACAAATGTAAAACGAATACGAATCAGATACGAATAATAACAGAAATTTTTAATGGAATAACTAAAATATACATGTTTAGGATGGTTTACACATAAAATATGTATACCGGATATAGTCATTTCATAATCATTATATCAACAATGGTGAATGCAATCATAAAATATTATCACACATATTTATAAATAAATATGTTACTATACTTATGTACGAAAACGAATATATTTATAAATAAATTTGTTGAACTAGAGTGAATTTGTTTTCGTAACTATTTGTCTATGGAATGTCTGTTAGATGTATTATGCATAACAGTAAACAAAAGCCTACGAAAATATTTTTTTGACCATAATGATGACTATAGTAAATAACTTATCATTTGTTTATAAGAGCCTATGGATATATTCTTTTAAGTATTAATATTCAGTCAATGATTACTCTCCAAGACAGTTCACATATGCCTCAATTGATTATATCATTTTGATCCACATATGCTCTTGATTTTTTATGTATTCGTTTGTCTATCATTTGGAAACAACATTTAACCAGATGTTAGAAAAAAAACCAGTAACCAGAGAAGTCGTCCCACTATGAATTGAATCCTTTTGGAATCAAACAAGTGACATCAATTCTCATAACAATATTCAATTATGATTGTCCCTCACATAATTGGGATGATGAGAAAAACTCAACATCAAGGCATTTGAAAATGAATAGATAGGTAATATCATGGCATATCCTTCATCAGAGTTATATCTCAATCATGAAGAACATAGTGATACCTTTCTTGAAGAAGTGGTGGCGTGGAGAGAGCCGAGGCTGGATAATGGTGGCGTGGATCGAGTACAGGCTAGAGAAGGCAAGCAAGTAGGTGTGGTGATGAATCTCTGTTCCATTATCTTTATTCTGTTATTTTGGCCTTAAAAATCCTAGTAAACGCGTGTAAATACCCTAATTCATGTATTTTATCATTCATGCATTGTTGTGTAATGTATAAAATACGTTTTTTAAAGTCAAAATTATAGAATAAAGAAAAGAAAAGAAAACGAATAAAATATTGCAGATATTTTATGAACTGAAACCCTGAGACCTAGGCATCTCGATGACTAGGTCGACCGGGAATAAAGTAGGGAGAGATAAGGGATCAACATACAATAAATCCTCTATTTATTTTATTCATTTACCTTTATTTTTAGGACCTATTTTTAGTTCTACTTTTTGTACTTAAGATAAAAAAATTTTGTACATGAAATTTGTAGATAATTAAATAAAGAAAAATATAAAATTGATTTCATACAAAAAGAATATACAGAATAAAAGCTATGATCTAAATAACTTTCCAAAATCCCAACTTCCCAAACCCATATCTCTCAAATAAAAACTCAAAATATATCAAAAACAGCTTTAATTGTATATAACTTTTAATAAGCTATTTAATAAAGGTAGTTTCATATTTTTTGGAGTTACGGTGTGAAAGTTAGATTTTGGACCCCTACTGTATAGCTATACCGATTAAAATATTCATTTCATTTAGTATTCATTATTTTTATAATTTAATAATTTTGTAAATATTATTCATAATATAGGTACATATTAAAACATGAATAAAAATATCAATAAAACATAAAAATAAAATACTTGTATAAAATACATAGATGAATTGTTTATATCTATACTAATATAGATAATACATCTATTTATTTCATTGTATAAAATACTTCAAAAAATAAAATAAAAATATATTTAAGTATATAAAATTAAGTTATAAATTTATAAAATAATAAACTAAATTAATAAAATTAAAAATATAAAATAAAAATAAAAGATTAAAATATATAGATAAATATACCTATATATAGCCCTCAAAAAGTAATTTGTAATTCTAGACCTTGAAAATATAAATAAAAATAATAATAAAATAATTCAGAAAATAATAAATATTTTTATTTTATAACCCAAAATTAATAAAATCATTTATTATTTTTAATCGAATTTACAAATATTTTTTGTAGGATTTTTTGGTTGGTCCACAAGGACAAACCATATAATCTCGTTCGGTGACCTCGGTCAGCTCTCTGACTGAGGTAAGTACTCTATCAGAACCAAGATTTGTATCTTCTTTTCGGATTTTTCTAGGTTTCATCTTTCACCATTTTGCAATGCACTCCATGACTTTTTCTCCCCGTGGATCGAGCATACACGCCCTTAGCTCTCCTCGTGGATTGGATCGATGCTTTGTCCGATATTCTTCGATCTTTGGAGCCCCTCGTTCACTCCATCCGTTGTACATAACACGTACCTTGATCTTCTCCGAATTTTTTGAATCCCATTTTTAGATGTTTTTTCTCCCGTTCTTGCACACAATAGCTAGAACCTAGTGACAGGAGGTTCGGCAGCCATCTAGGTGGATCGAAGGAGCGGTTGAGGTGGTCGATTCCACATCTCCGGTGGCTTGTCATCGTCGAGTTTTGTTCTTCCTTTGCTTCAGCCAAGTGAGTTACTTTTCATCGTTTTGTTAGCTTAGATTTAGTAGTTAGGATTGTCTCATGCATCTAGATTAGTTTTTTATTACGTTTTTTGTTGTTAATCGTTCACCTGCAGTTCGCCGGAGCTCGCCTTCGACGAACTGCCACTGTCATTTCCCGACCATTCTCTGCCTTCCGTGTACGCTGGAGGGTCATGGCAATTTGCCCGCGACCCTCTTAACTCTTTTTTTTTGCAGGTCTTGCACCTTCACACATGCCTGGAGGTGATTTTGAAGACCCGTCAGAGGTAGCTGGGATCCTTGTGCTCCGCCGGCCTCATGGGAGAACTCTGGCTATCACCATAGCATTTTGATGCCGCCAGCACTTAGGAGAGACCTGCAGTAGTCGGCTCGGTCGTTTTTGTGCTTCATAAGACCACGGAGGAGGAGGATCATGGCCAGGGAACTTCAGCTCGCCTGAGATCCTCCATGTTCGTCTCTATCCTGTATCCATCGTACGATCAGGGTCGCTGCCCAGTTTAATCAAAGATCGTTGGATTATCCCCTCTCCAGACCTTCAGATCAGCAGGATGATATGAACTCGACCGTTGGCTTGCGAAGCGTCATCGCGTGTCTAGGCTTCGACACATGGCATAAGTGAATATCAACCAGACGTTGGATCGCGCTCGTTGTGGGTATTTTACGCTTTCTATCCCAGCAAGTTTTGTATTTAAATACTGATATTTAAGCCTTCATCTGTTATTATATAATTTGTATAAAATTTATAAGCAGGCCCCTATGTTTTCAGATATTGCATTCCAGTCGTTGGCGACGTCACCTCATGTGCCTGTACGCGTGAGATGCATGGCCATTTTGTAAAGGACCCCTCACGATTTTCACTACTTCATTTTAGTCCAGAATGTTTTGTAAGTATGTAATATTTTTGTGAAACTTGCACTTTGGCCCCTGGAATTCCTGATATTTGCATATATACCCCTGTCAGTGTTGTATTTTCTGTTTGTTCCTCTATTTATTTTTAATAGTTATTAACTTAAAAAATCTCAAAATAGGTTTAGCTTCCTGTTGCATTGCTATTTCATGCCATCATTTTTATTTTTTATTTTGAAGATTTTATTATTTATAAAAATAAAAAATCTCACTTTCCATCCCTGTTTGCAAAAGAAAATACCTAAAATTATAAAAACTTTTTGAAAAAATTCAAAAAAAAATTCATATTTATTTAAGTATTTTGCAATTCCAGACCAAAAATCATTAAAAATATAAAAGAAAACTCATAAAAATTGAAAAACACTTAAAAAATGAAAAATGGATAGTGGGTACTGTGAAGAAATGAAAACCGGTGTGTTTATTCCAATGGGTCTAGGGGTCCTTATATAGGAAAACCCTAGAAACCCCAGAGAGTACAGTGCAGAGATAAAAGACTAAAATACCTCGGTGGGGTTACAATACAAAACAGAATGTATTTTCTAACACTCCCCCTCAAGTTGGAGCATATCCATCAGTCATGCCCAACTTGGAAGTTATCCATAAAAGACGCTTCTTTGGTAGTGCTTTAGTAAACATGTCTGCAAGTTGAAGTTCTGTAGAGATATGTGGTGTGACAATCTGCCCTCCTCGTATTGCATCTCAAATGAAGTGACAGTTAACTCCAATGTGCTTCGTCCGTTCATGAAATACTGGATTGGTGGCAATGTATGTAGCAGACTTGTTATCACAGTATAACGGTGTAGGAGTAGTAACTGGGAACCCAAGATCCCGTAGAAAAGATACAAGCCACGTAATCTCACAAATAGCATGGGCCATTGCCCTATATTCTGCCTCTGCACTTGATCTGGAAACCACGGTTTGCTTCTTGCTTCGCCATGTAACAAGGTTACCACCAAGAAACATAGCATAGCCTGTAACGGATCGTCTGTCCTCAGGAGAACTGGTGTCATCAGCATCTGCATAAGCAGTGATATCAGTATGACCATTGACCCTATAGATGAGTCCTCGCCCTGGTGATTCCTTCAAGTATCGAAGGATCAGAAGGACATCCTGCCAATGACTGTAAAGGGGTATTTCCATGTGGCGGCTGGCTCTGCTTACCGCATAAGATATATCAGGCCTAGTCACGGTGAGGTAGATTAGTTTACCCACGAGTCTTCTGTATCGTGTAGTGCCTTCAAATTCAGAATCGGTGGATGTAGCGTGTTTTCGTACCTCTGCAGGGATGCCAGATGGTTTGCATCCAAGTAAACCGACTTCCGTAAGAATATCCGAGCAGTATTTCCGTTGTGATAGATGTAACCCTTCAGCGGTGCGTATTACCTCAATACCAAGAAAGTACCGGAGTTGTCCAAGGTCCTTGGTAACAAACACCTTCTGAAGGAATGCCTTGGTCTCTAGAATTCCATTGTCATCATCACCAGTGACCACCATATCATCAACATAGACAACAAGTATCACAGTACCAGTGGATCGTCGTCTAATAAACACAGAGTAATCAGATGTTGTCTTGTGAAAGCCAAGAGAGCTGATTTCAGTTGTAAGCCTGTCGAACCAGGCTCGAGGACTCTGCTTTAGGCCATAGATGGCCTTACGAAGTTGGCACACATACTCCCCCCCGACGGAGTAACCCGGTGGTTGCATCATATAGATTTCTTCTTCGAGATCACCATATAAGAAGGCATTCTTTACATCCAGCTGAAAAATTGGCCAATTCTTGTTGGTTGCAACAGAGAGAATTGTGCGAATGGAACCCATCCTAGCAACAGGGGAGAAGGTCTCAAAGTAATCGACCCCATATGTTTGAGTGAATCCTTTTGCCACAAGCCTTGCCTTAAGTCTGTCAATAGAACCATCTGAAGATTTTTTTTGTCGTAAAGACCCATCGGCAAGCAACCGGCTTGATGCCTGTAGGACATGGCACAAGATCCCACGTGCCCCTGGATGTGAGTGCATCTATTTCTTCATTCATAGCCTGTCGCCAACCTGCATCTTGGGAGGCACTATGATAATCTTTTGAAATGGAGATAGTCATTAGGGTATCTGCATATTGTTTGTCAGTGGAAGAAAGTCCAGCAGTAGTAGTAAAGTTAGACATAGGATAAGAGGTACACTTTCTCGTTTGCTTCCTTAATGCAATTGGCAGGTCTTCTGGATCATCCGAAACAGTAGCGGAGGGGACTGTCGAAGATGGCATATCATCCTGAGGCAGAGGTATGGGTAGAGGGACATCTGGTGGTGAGGTTCGAGATCGATGGGTGTAGTTGATTGGTGGTGGAGGAAGATCTAGAGGAACATCAGTGACATTTTGTGTGAAGAAGCTGGTTTGCTCAAAGAAAGTTACATCTGCAGAGATGTAGTATCAACTATTAATGGGATCATAACATCTGTAACCTTTTTGAGTGGAGGAGTAACCAAGGAAAACACACTTGATGGCTCGAGGGGATATTTTGTCCTTGGTGTGAAAATTATGGATGAAGGAGACACACCCAAATATTCGTAGAGGCAGAGGAAAGGGAAGATTATCAGGGTGGAGTAAAGAGAATGGTGTGGAGCCTTTGAGAGTGAGAGAGGGAATCCTGTTGATAAGATGGACTAAAGTGAGAACAGCATCACCCCAGTACGTTTTGGGAACTTTCATCTGGGTGAGAAGAGTACGAGCAATATTTAGGAGGTGACAAAGCTTGCGTTCAGCAACCCCATTCTGCTGAGAGGTATAAGGACAAGAGGTTTGATGTATTGTTCCATTGGAAGCAAAGAAATCAGAAAGATCTCGTTGAGTAAACTCTAAGGCATTGTCTGAGCGGAATTTCTTAATATTCGATGAAAAATGATTTTTGACAAGCGAAGAAAACTTTGACAATTTTATTGATTTCTGATCGTTCTTTAAGAAGATAGACTCAGGATGACTTGCTATAATCATCCACAAAAACAACAAAATAGCGGTGTCCACCAATGGTTCGGACAGGACAAGGTCCCCAAACATCACAATGAATTAACGAGAAAGGCATAGTACGACGGGGTTCAGTCCTAGCAGGAAAAGATGCACGATGATGTTTTCCAAACTGGCATGCCTCACACTCGAAGGGTTTAAGCATGGACAGTTCAGGGAACATTAAGGAAAGAGCTTTAGCAGAGGGGTGACCCAAACAAAGATGCCAGAGAAGAGGATCAACAGAGATGGAAGTTGCGCAAGCGAAACTAGAGTTGAAAGGGATATCAAGATAATATAAGCCATTCTTCTCATGTCCCCCACCAAAGATCTGTCTCGTCCGGATGTCCTGAAAATAACAGCATAAATCATCAAATATTACGCGGCAATCGAGTTCAGTGCATAATTTGTGAACAAACAACAGACTGAGGGGAAAAGCAGGAGCACAGTAGACATCCGTTAGTCTAAGTTTGGGGCTAAATTCCATAGTCCCCACACTGGTGATAGGTGAGTAGGCTCCATTGGCCACACGGACATGCTTCACCGTAGAGGGGTCCCTGGGAGAGGTGAGGAGACTGCATTCTCCTGTGAGGTGGGTTGATGCACCCGAGTCGATGATCCAGGTAGAAGTAGAGGTAGAGGCAGAACTGGCAATCGAACCTGTGGTGGCTGCTAGAGTTGTAGCAGGCCCTGAAGTTGTAGTGTCGACAACTGGGTTCTGAAGGAGTTGGCGAAGACGAGTATATTCTGCAGCAGTAAAAGACACTGGAGCATCTGTGGGAAACTGAGCCTGAGAGGTCTCCATAGTATCATAAGTTGTGTCATAAGGTGTTGCCTCATATGCATTATTGGCTTTGGGTATGCCAAAGGTAACCCAGCATTTGTCAGACGGATGGTTCCAGCGGCCACAATGAGTACAAGCTGGATAACGAGGATTTGAAAAATCGCGACCATGACCGCGTCCTGAGTCTCGTCCCCATCCCTGCTCTCGTCCACGATTGCGACCAAATGTGCGGCCGCGTGATCCTTGGAAAGGTGGGCGTCCTCCTACAAAGTGAGCAGTAGTGTCTGCAGTGGGAGGTGGGTTAGGCGATTCCAGCTCCTGCAGTCTGCCAAAATAGTTTCAAGGGACGGTAGGGAAGCCGCCGTCAGGAATTGGTCTTTGACAGATTTATATCGAGGGTGTAAACCTGAAAGAAAACGGTACACCTGCCATTCTGCTTTTTCACCAATTTGCTTGTCACAGCAAGCAGGTTGAAATATAAGCAGTTCTTCAAATAACCCTGTGAGGAGCCTATAATATTCTATCAAAGATGTTTCTCCTTTATTTGCAGACCAAATTCTTGTGTAAATGTCAGAAAGCCTGGATTTGGTTGTTTTCTGCGAGTATGTTTTCTCAAGACTCTCCCACATTTCTTTTGCAGTTGTTTTGTAGAGCAAATTTGACGCAATATTAGGATCAACACTATTCGTCATCCAAGTGATTACCTGGCAATTATCGACATACCAGGTGTCATAGTTGGCGTCTGTCTCGGCAGGCGGATTTGTAGTGAGAATGTAGATCTTGCGCTGGCCACCAATGAATATTTTGAAGGATCGAGGCCATAGTACGTAGTTCTCTAATCCCTTTAGTTTGATTGAGGTGCCCTGTACCAGCATAGATGATGTATGGTACATGGGATTGGAGTCCGAAGACGTAAGAGCAGATGCCATGGTGGCTGTAGTGGTCAATGACCTAGTATGCAGAGGTAATTGAGATCATACACATTTAGCATATCATACAGATTTAGTCCATGAAGAAGACCAGCAATCTATGGTGGCAGCCTAGGGCGTAGGGGCCAGGAGAACTGGAGGCAGGGGCCGTGGAAGCCTTGCAAGGCAGGGGGCCTTGCGGAGAGCCTTGCGAGGGGCCTTAGGGCAGCACTGGAGGCAGGGGCCGTGGGGCAGGGGCTGCTTGAGGGGGGCAGAGCTGGAGGCGATGGCTCCTGGAGGCCGTGGCAGGGGGGGCTGAGGGGGTAGAGGCACTTGGCAGGGGAGGCCTGAGGGGGGGGGGCAGAGGCGTCTGGCAGGGGAGGCCTGAGGGGGGGCGATGAGGGCGGCGCGGCAGGGGAGGCGCGGCAGGAGGGGGGGCACCAGGGGCACGACAGGGGAGGCACGCCTGGCGGAGGGTGCCTTGCGGAGTGGAGGGGCGTGACAGGTACGAGGACGCCTGGCGGAGGGGGTGGCGCGGCAGGATGGCGGGCCGCGGTAGGGAGGAGGGCCACGGCAGGGGGTGCCTGGCGGAGGAGGCGCGATAGAGGGAGGGTGGCGCCTGGGATGGAGAGCGGCATAGGACTCCTGAAGAGGCGGCCTGGAGAGGTGGCCTGGAGAGGTGGCCTGGAGAGGAGGAGGCGGCCTGGAGAGGCGGCCTGGGGAATGCCCGGCGAGAGGGGAACGTGGGCGGCACTGGGAAAGCACCTAGAGGGGGCCCCTAGGGTTCGAGCATGACGAGGGCGGCGGGTGGGGTTGGAAAAAAAATTTAGGTTTTAGAGCCCTAGTCTAGGACCGTTGCTCTGATACCATGTGAAGAAATGAAAAACTGTGTGTCTATTCCAATGGGTATAGGGGTCCTTATATAGGAAAACCCTAGGAACCCTAGAGAGTACAGTGCAGAGATAAAAGACTAAAATACCTCGGTGGGGTTACAATACAAAATAGAATGTATTTTCTAACAGGTACCACAAGAAGAAGGAAATGGGAGTTTTAGGGGTAAACCCACCCCAAGGGGGATAAACCTCCAACCGAACATAACCTCCACCCCAATGGGAGTTTTAGGGTATCAATAGGTATTCTCGTACTAGGGAATGGAGATTGGGAAATTGGTGGAGAAATTTTGACTCCTACCCAAAACTCTAGAATTGTGTGTAATAGTGAACATGCCAAACCACATAATTTTTATCTACACAACACAATTATCAAAAATGAACATTCGTATTTGTATTCTTCAAAAAATAAATATTCATATTCGTATTTGTGAAAATTAATCTTGTGAGATTCGTATCTGTATTTGTTGGTTGTTGTGTTTCAATATTCACACCAGCATTCCTATTCGCTAGATATAAAAAATAGCATTTGTATCCTCCATTTAACGAATGTGAATACAAACAAATGTGAATATATTTGTATATGTTTTCATCCCTATTCGGGGCACACAGAATCAAGATTACCAAACCATAGTCAGAAACATCATCAACTACAATTGTACCTTCTTATACACAAGAGAACCAGTACAAGCGATGAACAAAACTGACTAATCGATTAGAGTTGATCAATCGACAAAGTTGCTTAATCAATCAGAAAAAATGCATGATCGATTAGAACTGGAGCCGACTCCAGAGATGTCAAGCAAAAGTGATCGGATCTTTGATCCGAGCACATGCATGTGTTCTTCGTACTATCCACATTACCGAGTGTGAAGATAAAAGAATGAGTTATTTATTAATGAGACCCTAAGGTTCTCTTATATAGGTCCCGCGGTGGCCTCCGAGGGAGGTGGGAGGGAGGCCCGCAGTGGCCTCCGAGGGTAGGAGGAGGCCTGCGGTGGCCTCCGAGGGTAGGGGGAGGCCCGCGGTGGCCTTCGAGGTGGCCTTCGAGGGAGGGGGGTAGGGGGGAGGCCCGCCCTGCGGTGGCCTCCAAGGGAGGGGGTAGGGAGGGGGGGTAGGGGGGAGGCCCGCCCTGCGGTGGCCTCCAAGGGAGGGGGGTGGGGGGAGGCCTGCAGTGGCCTCCGAGGGAGGGGGGGTAGAAAGGAGGCCCGCGGTGGCCTCCGAGGGGGGGAGTAAGGGGGAGGGAGGCACGCGAAGGCCTCCGAGGGGAGGGATAGGGGAGGACCGCAGTGGCCTCTGAGGGGGGGTGGGAGGGCGGGAGGTCCGCGGTGGCCTCCGAGGGAGGAGGGTGGGGGGAGGCCTGCGGTGGCCTCCGAGGGAGGGGGTAGGGGGTGGCGATGGCCTCCGAGGGGAGGGGGTAGCGGAGGGAGGCACGCGATGGCCTCCGAGGGGGGAGGGAGGCACACGAAGGCCTCCGAGGGAGGGGTAGGGGGAGGCCCGACAGTGGCCTCCGAGGGCGGGGGGTAGGGGGAAGCCCGCCTCGCGGTGGCCTCCGAGGGAGGGGGGTAGGGGGGAGGCCCACCTCGCGGTGGCCTCTGTGGGGAGGGGGTTAGGGGGGAGGCCCGCCTCGCGGTGGCCTCCGTGGGTAGGGGGTAGGGGGGAAGCCCGCCTCGCGGTGGTCTCCGAGGGAGGGGGGTAGGGGGAGGCCTGCGGTGGCCTCCGAGGGGAGGGTAGGGGGGAGGCCTCCTCCGAGGGAGGGGGTAGGGGGAGGCCCGCGGTGGCCTCCGATGGGGGGAGGGAGGGGGGAGGCCCACCCTGCGGTGGCCTCCGTGGGGAGGGGGTTGGGGGGCCTGTGGTGGTCTCCGGGGGAGGGGGGGTCGAAGGCCCGCGGTGGCCAACGGGGGGCGCGGTGGCCTCCGGGGGGGAGGCCCACCGTTGCCTCCGGGGGGAGGCCCGCGGTGGCCTTCGGGGGAGAAGGGGGGGTTGGAGGCCCGTGGTGGCCTCCGGGGGAGGAGGGTAGGTCAAAGGCCCGCGGTGACCTCCGGGGGAGGGGGGGTCGGAGGCTCGCGGTGGCAATCGGGGGGTGGGGGTCGGAGGCCCATGGTGGCCTCCGGGGGGAGGGGGCCCGCGGTGGCCTCCGGGGGGAGGGCGGCCCGCGGTGGCCTCTTAGGGGAGGGGGCCCGCGGTGGCCTCCGGGGGGAGGGGGCCTGTGGTGGCCTCCGGGGGGAGGTGGCCCGCGGTGGCCTCCTGGGGGGGGAGAGGGGGTCTGAGGCCCGCGGTGGCCCTCCGGGGGGAAAGGGGGGTCGGAGGCCCGCGGTAGCCTCCGGGGGAGGGGGGGTCGGAGGCCCACGGTGGCCTCCGGGGGGAGAGGGGGTCGGAGGCCCGCGGTGGCCTCCGGGGGGAAGGGGGGGGTCGAAGGCCCGTGGTGGCCTACGGGGGGGAGGGGGCCCACGGTGGCCTTCGGGGGGAAGGGGGGTTGAGGCCCGCGGTGGCCTCTGGGGGGGCGCGGTGGCCTCCTGGGGGGGGGGTCCCGCGGTGGCCTCCGGGGGGGAGGCCCACCATTGCCTCCGGGGGGGAGGCCCTCCGTTAA